>NMUG010003519.1:0-14716 GCA_002855965.1 Monotropa hypopitys
GTTAACAAAATCTCTTTTTATTCAATTATGTCAAAACTCATTTAAAATATCATATTCTTTCATAAAGCTCATAAATTTCATATATCCTTTTTCAACAAATCTATTTATCTTTTAATTCTCTTATTTCACAAAACTTCTTATTTTTCTTCACAAATTCATTTCCTTTCCAATTCCAGTAATTCCCAAAACTCGTGATCCCTAGCTTTTCACACATTTCGCAATCTCTTTCAAATCACACACTTTTATACTAAGGAATAGTAGAATAAGTTACTTTAATTTATGAAGTTCTATGAGTACTCACCTGACTGAAGAATGACCGACTGAACTGGAAGTCTCCCTAAAGAGCTTGCTTGTACTTGCGCGACACCAAAAACAACGATCCCTCCAATCCTAGCAATAACCAATAGAACTATATGAAAATTCTGGTATTGCATAAATTCTATGGATCATATTCTCTAATTACATGCATAAATATAATACTCTTTTTATTTAATTCTTTTTCTCACAATTATATCTCAATATCTTTATTTTGACTAGAATATTATTATTCTTAATAATAATATTAATTTCCTTTTTTTGTCATTTTGATTCGATTTCTATTCTAATTTATCTAAGTTCAATAAAAATAATGGTACGATAAAAAAATTGAAACGGAAATATACCGTTTCGATAGACTTTCGGCGCTCCAACAACAACCATCGCAAATCATCGCAAACTCAACTGCAAACCACCCAAACAATTAACCCGTTCTCGCGTAGCCACTGCAATCACAGCAACAAACACAGCTAAGCACACGTCTACAATTACACACACTCACACGTCAACACACACGACAACCCACAACCATTGTGCACGTACCGAACAACCACCACACATAACCACGCTCGCACCACCACCACAACCGCCAGCCACCAATGCAGCGCAACCACAACAACACAGTCAACTACACCAATAGTGCGCACACACATCGTGCGACACATACACACAGACACTGCCAATGCACAACAATCGACTCCATCACGCATACATACGAACACAGACGTGAATACAAATGCGAATGTACGAACAAATACAAACACACTATATATACCTCTCGACCCACCACCACACAGCTAGAATCCGCCAGATCTGGCCGAACACTGCCGAAATCCGTCACTGCTCGCGCTGCCCATCTTGCACCTGCTGCAGATCCGCACAACCAGCGCACAACACAACCCTGCCATAGCCTTCCCCGCACCTGGACGTCGTCGCCTTCGCCGCCCTCCTCCCATGCACCACCACACGCCGCTGTTGCCGCTCCTCCTCCTTGCTCCGCGCTATCCGCTCTCTCCCTCTTCTCCCTCTCTTGCTCGCAGCCTCCCTCTCGTCTCTTCTCCGCCGCGCCTCCGCCATCGTGCCGCCCGCCGTCACCATGCCTTCCCTTCCTCCCGCACCTTATTTATCCCCCCTCTTCTCTCACTCATCTCTCTCTTCTCTCCCCGTTCTATATTTCTTGTATTGCAAAACCCCTCCCCCCTTACACACTTCACACACGTACATGACACATGGGGGGGCACTTGGCCCTCTATGGAACATTTCAAAATTTTGTTTTTTATTTTTAATTAACTAAATTACCTAAATGCCCCTAAACATTTAATAACTTTAAAATTATAACTTTAATTAATTAATTTTGATTTATAAACCTTGCTTTATTATTAAAATTTTAATTCCAGCTCATCGCAAATTTAATTGATCCGATAATTATTTTAATCATCTTTAAAAATTTGTATCGACTATAATAATTATTTTAATTATTTTTCAATTCCAATCCAACTCAAGATTAATCGTTTAAATAATTATTTTTGTCATATAAACATTTAAATTCCCTTTAATTAATTTTAATTAATGCAATTAATGCATAAAATAAGATGTGGGTCTCACAATGTTAGCGGGGAAAACTGAGTTTAACTAGGGTCCTGAGCCACAGATATTGTCTTGAGGGACGTGTTTCGGATAGACTACAAAGTCTTTTTATGGCAAGTAGACGTACTTGCGAAATGTTAGAATCCGGCGGTCACTGTGTGATGAATTAACATCGTTGATTTGCCATCTAGAAAAGTGAACTTAAAATGTGAATTAATATCTAGTAGTAACGTGGGGCACTCTATATGGGTGGATACACCTGTTGTTGGTCTGTTTCTATTTTTGTTTCTAGTTAATCTGTGAAAGTGTAACTTAGGGCAAGCTTATTTGGAGAACCACCTGTGATCTGTATCTGTTTCTATATCTGTTTCTATACTTGTTCTATTGATCTATTCTGTTCATCTGTTCTGTATTTATATTTGATTATCTGCATTTATTTTAGCATTTGATTATCTGTTTCTGTATCTGATTCTATTTGGGGCAAGCTTGGTTGGGGTATCACTTATTTGCGTATCTAATCTGTTTCTTGTCTGTATCTGTGTTTGTTCTTCTGTTTAGTATTTGTATTTGATTATTTGTTCTATAATCTATTCTAATTATCTGTTTTGTATATGATTATCTTTTCTGTATCTATTCTGATTTCTGTATCTGTTCTAATATTTGAATCTGTTCTGTATCAGTATCTATTCTTTATGTGCTTCTAATTTTGTATCTACTATTGTATCTGATTCTGTATCTGTTTCTGTTTCTATTTTATCTGCAAAGTTTATTATAGCTTACACATCTTCTAGATTTTTCTGTGATTGTTTTTGCATTAAGAGATCCAAATTATCAGGCTAGCTTTTGGAGGTCCACTATAGTGTCTAACTGGAGCTTTGGAGGAGTCTTTGGTAGATTTAGGTATTTCTAGTTGTTTCTATTTTTTGTATTTATTTCTGGTCTATTGCATAGTAGAGACTTCTATTAGTTGTGGTAGCATTTTATATTCTGGCTTTAGTATTCGTCATAGTTAGATTTTTTGTTTATTCACACCACCGTGTCCGCTACACATTATATTTGTTATAAGCGGAGTGGGGCGTGATAGTTTTGGTATCAGAGCATGGTTTTTAGATTCTAGGCATCTGTTGTAGAGATTGGATGGATAGAAGGGAGGATGGTGCGTAACCACTGATTACCCTTAGGTCCAATTGGAAGAATGCCACATGAACATATCTTCTGGTGGAAAGTTTGATCAAGTCTTTGGGGATGCATAGTTACTCCTAGGAATGTGGCATGTAGTGTAGTGGACCAAGGGTGTTAGAGAGTTAAGTGCATGCCCTGATTTCTGCTAATATATGTTGCAACGTTGTTGTAGTTGTATATATGTGTTGTGAAAATAGATTGGCATGTGTTGGAGTTAGAGTTCTCGATTTTAGGGATGAAATCTTTTTAGCGGGGGACTGTAATACCCGTGCCCAGAAAATAATAAAAGTCGGGGAAAAAAATTTTGTTTTAATTTTGGAGGTGAAATAAAAATTTTATTTGAAATTAATAAGGTAAAATAAAATGAATAAAAAGGGGGTTATTAAATTAATTAAGTGGCTTGGGGGTTATTTAAGGTGATTTGAAGTTTAAGGTAAAAAGTGTGTTTTAATCTTATTTTTTGTAAAATTGTCGTGTATCATTTTATTTGGGATCAAACCCATTTCAAAACCCCAAAATCCACCATAAACATCGGGGGGAGACCCAACCGAATCCCGTAATCGCGGGGGAGAGAGAGGTAGAAGGGCATCGGGTGGCACAGTGGGGCACGATGGCAGCGGTGGTGGAGGGGAATCGGATGACAATGAAGGTGGTTGTGGCACAGTGGCTTCATGCACGGTTTGTGGTGGTTCTGGAGGGTTTTGCACTGCTGTGGCAATTTGGGGTATATGTTGCATGTGTGTGTATTTCGGGCATGCATGTGTATCCAGCATGTGTATGTGTATATGTCTGATGGGTGTGTGTGTGTGTGTGCCCATCGAGTCTTTGTGTATATGTGTGTCTGAGGTGCATGTGTGTGTGGATTGGGGCTATGTGTGCGTGTGTGTGTTCGCGGGTGTGTGTCTCGACTATTTTATGATGGTTATTGTGGTGGTTTCAGGCTGTGAGTGTATAATTTATCCATGAAATGAATTTTAAATCTCTGATTTGTATTCAGATGTATCAGTGAGCTTTCTTTTGAGAACCTGAAATAAATATTTCATTAGTAGGTTTGAGGTAGATAATTCGGAACAGTGGAATCTGGGTATTTGACCAGAATTTGTTCGCGACCGGGCCATAGACCGGGCCCAGTACCGGGCTGAGCACCGGTGCCATCGGTGCTACAGCCTGTGCCCAGACCGATCCCAGAACTAGTGCTGGGAAGTTGGAGAAATCTGGGAAAATTTGAGAAAAAGTAGAAAAACTTGGAGAATAATCGTGTTCTTAATTTCTGAAGCATATTCATTTCATTTGATTATGCAACCTAAATTGATAGGAATAAATTAAATTTATTTTAAATGATGCATTTAAATTCGGTTATCCGGCAAGGTTAAATCAAAAGTGAATTCCCTTTAAATATTCGGTGAGTGTGGTAGTTATTTTAAACGTTGTAGTTTTTGTTCATGAACCATGTTTGTATGACACACTTATGAACAATACGTGAATTGGGGGAAACGTTAGGAGCATGCTTAGGTAGGAAGAATCTTGTGGTGTGCCTTTTGTGATTTATCAGCAATGTTTTTGGTGTTGCACCCTTATGAATTTGATGACACACGATTGATATACATGTATGGTAGGGTGTATACATGGACATTTGATTTTAGTTTATTATATTTTGATAGAATGTGGCATATTCACATGATATCTTATTTGATGTATCATCCTCTGTATGTTAAACAAATGTGGGAAATTGTGGAAAATGGAGCAATCTTGTGAAAAGTGGGGAAATTTGTGTCTGTTTAAGGCTCTGTTTTATGGGTGTGTTAGTGGGGAAAACTGAGTTTAACTAGAATCCTGAGCCGCAGATATTGGCTTGAGAGACGTGTTTCTGATAGACTACAAAGTTTTGTTCTGGCAAGTAGACGTGCTTGCGAAATGGTCGAATTTGGCGGTCACTATGTGATGAATTAACGTCGTTGATTTGCCATCTAGAAATATGAACTTAAAACGTGAATTAAAATATAGTAGTAACGTGGGGCACTCCATAGGGGGTGGATACACCTGTTATCTATCTATTTCTATTTCTGTTTCTATTTATAGAATTAATCTGTGAAAGTGTAACTTGGGGCAAGCTTATTTGGAGAACCACCTGTGATCTGTATCTTATTTCTGTATCCGTTCTATTCATCTGTTGTGTATTTATATCTGATTATCTGCATTTATTTTTGCATTTGATTATCTGTTTTTGTATCTAATTATGTTTGGAGTAAGCTTGGTTGGGATATCACTTATCTGCGTATCTAATCTGTTTCTGATCTGTATTTGTATTTCTTCCTCTGTTCAGTACCAGTGCTTGTTTTTGCATTGAGAGATCCAGATTATCAAGCTAGCTTTTGGAGGTCCACTACAGTGTCTGGCTAGAGATTTGGAGGAGTCTTTGGTAGAGACTTCTATTAGTTATGGTAGCAAATTATATTCTGGCTTTAGTATTATTCATAGTTAGATTTTCTATTTATTCACGCTGCCATGTCTGCTAAACATTATATTTATTATAAGTGGAGCGGGGCGTGACACGCTAGCTCCAGTACAAAGACGTGTGGTGGATGTCAATACATCATTATTCAAAAAAGTCAAGGCGATGGATCCACCTACGTTTACCGGACGAAGGGAGAGAAGTATGCAGAAAATTGGATAACAAAGATCAAGCAGATCTTCGATATCATAGAGGTGTCTGATGAAGACAAGTTGAGATTAGTTGTATTCATGTTATCCAAGAAGACACACCATTAGTGGAGATCTGCAGAGAGAGTGCTAATGGCAGTAGAAGCAAAAGTAAGAGTGACTTGTAGTATTTTTCAAGAGACCTTTAATGAAAAATATTTTTCTTTATATTATTAGAGTGAAAAAAGGAAGGAGTTTTTGTTGCTAGAGTAGGGGTAATGTCAGTCAACGAATACGTGGCCAAATTCACTGCATTGTCTCATTTTGTATCACTTGTTGTATGTACGGAGGAGTCCATGTGCAAAAAGTTCCAGATGGGATTGAATTCTGGGATTCAGCCTCGAGTTGCGATAGTCGAGGAGCAGAATCTCTAGCAGATGATTGCAAAATCCAAGATATCAGAGAAAGAGATAAACAAGACTGATACTAGACGGGAGTAATTTAAGAAAGCACAGACCAGCAGTCAACCTCAATAGAGGGAATCTAGCGGTAAGCCACCCCGTGGGGATAGTCAGAGTTTTCAATATAGAAGAGAGTAGAGTTTGGGTAGGCAAGGGAGAGGAGTTCGCCACCAATCGCAACAGATTTATTTGAGTGGAGGATTTGAGGGATCTCGATTGTCGAAAATTAAGTGTTTTAAATGCGATCAAATGGGGCATTATGCCATGGATTGTTCTTCAGTTATTTGTTTTGCATATGGCCAGTCGGGCCATATGAAGTGGGAGTGTCCAAAAATTGAGTAGAAGCATCATCGGTGGGCAATGCTCCTACTAGAGGTCGAGGTGTAATCAATGGTTCCAGGGGAAGATGAGTTGGGCATCCATCAACTACGTTAAGATAGGAGCGAGTGTTTGCAATTACAGAGCAAGATGATCGGGCATTACATGACAAGGAGATAGGTACGTATCTAAATATCGGTGTGAAATTTTCTTAAGAGGGGGAGAATTGTGAGACCCGCATCCCGATCATGTCTTAATAAATTATTAAAAAGAATAAAATGAGATTAGAGATGTTAATATTAAAGTTTGGGCTAAATTAAAATTTAAAATGAGGAATAGGGTCTTAAACATTAAGTAAACAAAACAAAAGCCTTAATCGTATTCAAAAGTAAATTAAAGTGTAACAAGTGTAATTTTTTAGAAAAATAAGAGAAAATGTCGTGGCATGTTGCATATGAATGCAACAGGCGTGTGTGCAAATGTAAGCCATAACACTAAAACGTGTCCTTAGTTGTTAGCTTAAGAATCAAATATGCATAAATATATTGAAATTGAAGGAGAAAATTCAATATATAAACTATTCGAAATACAAATCATGGAAGAGAGAGAGAGAGAGAGAAATGATGAGTGAGGAATAAAAGGGTTAGCAACCAAGAAAGAGGGAGTTAGTCGAGAAGGAGAGAGAGTGAATTTAAAACAATACAGTAAAAACCAAAACCCAGCTGAAGAACTCAACAGAGGAAGAAGATCCAAACTCATATTCATAAATTCAATCCAATTCAAGTACAAATCGAGGCAATTTTAGTTAGAGATTTATATATTTGATTTTATAAATATCATAGATGTATATGGGATCGATTTTATTAATAAGAAATCAAGAAATCGAGTAGAAAACTAGAGAAATTTGCAGCTATGCAGACCGGGTCTAGGATCGGGTTCTGCGCTAGTTCCTCTACCGGTGCCACCAGTGGAGAGACCGGTGCATGAACCGATTCCCAAATAGTGGTGTTTTGGGCAGTAGTAGTGAGTTTGTATGCGGGTGAGTGTTTGTGTGTTCATGTTTGTGTGTTCATGTTTATGTATGCAGGTGTTGTTTGTGAGTGTTTATGGGGGTAGTGTGTGCGGGAAGTGTGTGTATGCAAGGTGTGAGTGTGATGTGTCTGTGTGTTGTATGTGCGATAGTTTGTGTGTGTGTATGTGCGACAGTGTGTGTCTGTGAGTGTGTGTGTCTGTGTATGATTGAGAATATGTGTAGGTGTGCGGCTGAGTGAGTGTAAGTGGTTGTGTGTGCGAGAGGATGTGTGTGTGTGCTGTGTAGGTGTAAGTAGAGGAGGCGTGGGTGTGTTGGTATGTAGTTTACCAGTATCATAGCCAATGTGGTTATCGATAATGCAAGATTCTACAATTTTGGGGCTTTTAAATCAGTAAGGGTTAAAAGGGAATTTTAAATAAAAAATAAAAAATAATAAATGTTAGAGATTAACGCCTATGCATCCATGATAGAATTTGTGGTTTATAGAGCTATATTGATATTCTTATATAGTCATGTTCGAGATTTTGCTAGATTCTGAGAAGTCGTCATCATCCGTGGCTCAGCGTAAGGACAAACAAGCTCTATAGTACGTTTCTTCTCTCAGGTGAGTACTTTTAGAATTGTATAAATTAGAGCAGTTTATATTATTTTCATATAGTATAAACTATGATTTTAAAAGAATTTATGAAATGATAAAAAATCGACGGATCATGGTTTTTGAGAAAAGGAACGGATTTTATAAAAATGTGAGTTTGTGATCGAGTTTAAAAAGAAATGATTTTGGGAAATGAGTATGGATTTTTAAGAGAGAGAATGAAAGAATAAGTTTTCGGAAAAGAAATTAAAAGATGGAATTGAGAAAGATTATAAAGAGAAATGTAATAATTGTATCCAAAAAGATCTTATTAATAAATGTGTTTCCAGATATATTACTCAAAAGAATCAACACAAGGTGCCTCAGCGGTTGAGTTTTCATTATTAAAATGAGATTTTGGATCATGATTTAATAGCCTTGCTAAGGTTTGGGTTTTATGTAAGAGTGAGTTCGAGAGTTTGGGAGTGTTAGGGGATGTTGCTAGCAAAATATGGACAGTGGCATTGTATACCAAAATGTAATGGTATACATTTTGGTATACTTGGGTTCTGTTGAACTTTTTAGACCTAATATACCAATATATGTGTCCTTATACTGATATATCCTATTGTTTCTTCCCCCTTATTACCTATTGAAGCATACCGATATGTGGGTATGCGGTCCATATATCGATATGTAGTCCCATACATATCAGTATACCATGGCTCTGGAATACCTTTATCCTCTTGATATACCAAAATACTTTCATGGTAATCCGGAAGACATACTGAAATGTTCCCCGTTTATTTGACATATCGAAATGTGTTGTATGAATTAACTTAATATAAAAGTCAAAAGTCACTCATTTTTACATAACATTGGAATATTTGTGCGACTGTTTCACTCTCTACATCATGTATGTATATTCACTATCCCTTCTCTTTATATTTTGGACCATCTCCTCTTAGATTTGAGTATCAACCCAAGAACTAATCTTGTAGACCACATCCTGGGCTATTTTGAATACCCAGTTTCCTTTTGGTTTTTTCAAATCTGCAGGTTAGATGTTTTCTCAAGTGACATAAGGTAGAGATTTCTATACTTTAGATAAATATGTGTGTGCTTCTTTCTTCCCTCTCCTTGTATGTTATCTTCATATGAGCATTTAATGGGTCTATTATTTTCCAAGTTGGAATGGAATTAGGGTCCATCTTTGATTCAGAATTTATTATATCATCATGTTAATTCTAGTTGGACCTAGTCTTAAATCGAGTCTATTTCATGATTTTATCTTTCAATTTTGAAAATCCCTAACTTTTTGGAAAATCTTAGATTTTTAGCAATATTATAAATTGGGGCTTTTGATCCTAGCATTCCTAAAATAACATGATAAATGAGAGAATCTCTTGATTTCATCGAGGTTGGTTGTTATTGAATCTATTGGAAAATTTTCAAGGATCATGAGTATGGTGTTGGATCTATCATATCATTCATATTATGTTTCACCATACATGCACATTTCACCACAACCATATACATCTATGGATATAGATTTTTCTACTGGATATCTCACTCAACCTACCATTTTCCAGGTACTGAGCCCAAGCCTTAATGATGGACTTGGCACATGGTGATAGAGTTTTTGGATCATGTAGTGACTAGTATTCTATATTTTTAAGACCTTTGGAAGGATGGATTTGTAATCATATAATTATGTTTCCTTTTGGTTGGTAAACTATGGTTTGTGAACTTGTAACAATGTGGTTTATTTTTGGATGATGACTATCTCATGCGGTTTGCTCCTCTCATTTTATTGGGTATATTATGATGGATAGTTATTTTCCATTTTAGAAATGAAATTTCAGAAAAGTTCCAAAATCTAGGATGTGACAACTTGGTATCAGAGCTTTCGGTTTAAAAAACCTAGGAGCTTTGGGGAGACACATAGTCTCAATGGGTTGCATTGCATCGCATGTGCATGAATGACATGCTTGTGTGCATTATATTAATTTTATGGCAATTAATCAAGAATAATGGAATGTAAAGATCTAACTTGGATATTCGACCCTCTTTGTTGATCTTCTTAGGATATTCGATCCTTTGTCGGTTACTCGAACAATTTATGCTTGCCTTTGATCGCTTTGGATTTCAATTCAATCTCTTGTCAATATAATAGATCATTGCCTTGTTATTCAAGATGTAGGTCCTTTGAAATATTGTTGTTGATATTATTTTGTGATTATCATTATCTTGTGTAGAAATTATGCCTCCATGTCGATTTTTGGCCATGATAGGGGGTCGTAAGGATGCTCCAATTCCTAATGCGGTTAGTGAAGAAGTGAACGATAATCATAGGGACCCATCTGCCAAAGTTCAGCAGGCTTCAGCAGTTCCTGATGGGCTTGTTGCCCCTAGCCAATTTGTGAAAGAATTTATAACTACTATGGTAGACGCGATTCGAGGAGCTCTGGTTCCTGGGGAGGGCGTGGTAAACCATACGATTGATGCACTAAAAGCGTTATGAAGAATGGATCCACCCAAATTCAATGGTGATGGTGATCCATTGGAGTCTAACCATTGAACATCTGAGATTCATAAACTCTTGGACACACTTGACATTACCGAGGGCATGTTCAGGGTCTCGTTTGCTTTGTACCAGTTCATTGGAGATGAAAGTGAGTGGTGGACTTCAATCATAGAAAAAAGAAGGCATGCGACCAGAGCAGTAAGGGTGAAAAGTCAATCGACAATGGCCGACCCAAATGGAAGCATGACTTGGGCAGAAATTTGAGTTAGCATTTGAAGGTCAGTACTTTCCGGAATCTTATCGAGACCACCTACAGGAGCAATTTGATAGACTAGAATAGGGAAATGTGACAGTTTCCTAATATTCCATGAAATTCCAATCAATTTTAAGGTTTTCTCTAGACCTAGTTAGTTCGATGGAACTAAAATCCAATAGATTCGAAAAAGGGGCTTCACTTGTCGGTCCAGAGGCTCGTCATGAGCCAAAGGATTCACAATTTTGCAAATGTGGTCGAGTGTGCTCGAACCATTGAGCCAAAAAAGGAACCATCAAGATAGGTGAAGGTATGGGAGCCATAAAGACAAACAGCGGGTTCAAGTTTTTCTTCAGTGAGCTTTTGAAGGAATCAACAGAGGGAGAATTATCGATTTTCAAAAGGGCAATAGTTGCAGGCTAGTGTTGGCACCCCTGGGCTTTCATCAATAGGGGTGCTACCTGTAACATCCCATTCCAATATAACCCAAATATCGCGGAATAAAATTTTTTCTTTCATTTTCTTTTTCCTCAAACCTTCTATCATCCTCAATACACACCACTAACCATGCCTCCAAATATAGACACAGAGATAGAACCGCATGAATAATACTTTAAAACTTGCATTTAAGTGAAACTATGAGCTTCAAATTAGAATTTCACAAGAACAATATTACTAACTTGCTGCTATAAACAACAAGTCATAAGAATCCCAAATGTGCAATAACATGAAATAAAGAAGAAGTCTATATAAACAATGCAACCTCCTCCAATAACTCCACCCAAGCAAAAAAATGCAATTCCCATCAATGTTTCGTAGTGGACCGCTAAGCCCTGCTACCTGATTTCCAAGGCAAAAATAAGGAAACCAGAGTGTGAGATATAATATTTTGAGTTCCAGTTACAAGTCAAATATATCTCAAAACATAAGTCAAAACCTCATTTTCCAAAAGAACAGTTATGCATCTTATGCACGATTACAATATTTATTGCAATAGCTGAAGCCCTTTTCAAATCTCTTTTGACCGTAGTCCATTTCCAAAACATAGTGCATCCCATGCATTATTGTACAGTATAGCCTTGGGCGAAGCCCTTTTCAAAAAGGTTTATTTGTGCATCCCATGCACTAAAAATAGATTATTGCTATAGGCACTAATTTGTGCATCCCATGCACGGTGCATCCCATGCACGATAATGATATCATCGTGGCATCCCTCGGTACCTTTATAAGGTATAAGTATACAACCCATGCATATTTTGGTACGTCCTACGCACCTCTTAGAATTATATCAAGATAAGCAATATATCTCATGAAAACCTAGAATAGAACCATATGTCCCACGTAATCCTAGAATAAAAACCATACGTTCCACGCATGGATAATAATAAACTTCTATTTTTAACAAAATGATCAAAGGCTAACTTTACACCTTTTTCTAGCAATGACATTTTTTCATAAATAAACAAACATGCAATGTACTATCAAAATACCATACAACATACATTCACCGAAACCTTTTAAGAGAAAGTCACCCTTTATTTTTCCAGTGCTCCTCTATTTGCCAATTCCGTTTTTGAAAGCAATCTTACAAAATCAGTATGATGAACACGATTGAACAATAACATAGAAAACGGAAATTACAACACATAATCCCAAAATCTGTGAATCACATCCACATTTATGCATGCATGTATATTCAATCTGCTAGGCATAACCAATAACACCTAATCATGCAATTCAACCGAATACATACTCCTAACAATATATCTTGCATAAAAGATAGATCACACATATATACATGCATATACATTCCTTTGATTCAAAGTCTGTACTTTCATTTTAGTCCAACGATTAATCAAATCTCATGCAATCATGAACACACGACACACACACACCACCAAATCCATGGCTAATCATGCAAGCCTACCACAAATATCACGACCCAATCACACATGAGCCATGACCGGCCAACGAGCAAATTCGCTAAATGCCCTATTTAATGAGTTTATGGATTTATCGAACAATTTTAGATTTGAATAATAGCGGAAAGCGCGAAATAACCCAAAGAGTGCATCACTAGCAAAAATACCCACATTAGTTCATTAATTGACTTGAAGGTACAAAACAAGCCCCATGGGCTGATACAAGGGATAATCAAAAGTTAAGATATAAAAATTCCAAATGCTCATACTCCTGCTCCTCGAATCCTGAAAAGAGTTTTAGAAAAATGCATAAGCTATAAAGCTAGAGTGAATTCAGTACTTGCCCAAATTACAAGTTTCATGGACAAACAAGTCATTTCCTGCAAGTAAATCATTTCAGATAAACATAGTATGAGTGGCTCAATAGCCTCAAAAGTAGAACCATTGACCCCTTTTGGTCATATCAGATTTTTGGCATCTTTCACGCATGAACCTGCAACAAGTGCATATTGATTGCTTTGGGTAATCCACCCGAGATGTATGACTGTCAACCAATCTATCAAGCCAACCAATTACAGCCTCTATGGTACTAGAACAAGGGGAGCTACCCCGTAATTTGCAAAGTGGCATGATATCATCCAATGACCATCTGGTTTGGTCCCAACCTTATAGCATGTCCCTGCATGCATGGTATCTGACCCTGCCCCCAGCATTCGGACTTTTATCCGTTTATGACCGTATTCTGTGGCCATGTCATGTCCGTGCCGACAATCTCATAAAACATTTTCCACATTATGTTTATCCATGTATAAAAGGTTTTCACAAGCTCTTCCCTTTCCATTTGCAAGAGTGATAATATAATAGATTTTCTGGGCTCAATAGCCATAACAATAAATTATAAACTGATTGAGCAAGTGGGAAAAAGTACGAGTAAATAACGCATATACAGATTCACCTTTTTCTTGGGTTGATTTCTTTTTGAATTAACACTCCAAATATGCCATAAAACATAAAGGAACACAACTAAGCTTTCTTCCGAGCAACCAAGGCTACTGCCGAGATAAACTAAGCTGGGCCGAGCTGAGCTACCAACTCAAGGTAGTCAGACTGCTCTGG
The DNA here is from genome assembly GCA_002855965.1 of Monotropa hypopitys. NCBI lineage: Eukaryota > Viridiplantae > Streptophyta > Magnoliopsida > Ericales > Ericaceae > Monotropa > Monotropa hypopitys. Next base: position 13,929 of record NMUG010003519.1, read on the forward strand.
CCGGCTGGCCGATCTCTGGAAAACATAAGTGACCGAAGACCTTGTTTCCGGAGGATAGTGGCCAGTTGGTGATAAATAAGAACACATTTTTATTTAATCCGACAAGGTTCTGAAGGATTTCCTGGACCGAAGGGTTCTTATGCCGAGCTAAGGCTTTGCCGAGCAAGGCCTTGCCGAGGTGGCGGTCCGTTGGACTAAGGGTTCTGCCGAACAGAAGCTCTCCCGAGCTTAGCTCTGCCGAATAGTGATTTTGCCGAGCTGCCAAATAAAGGGTACTGATGGACTAGGGCAGCGTAGGAAATGGTGCTTCGGATACAACGATTGGTCGAAAAGGATAATGAAGTGGTCGCAAGACCTCAGAGCTGATTGCGCGAGCTACCGGCTAATTTGCCAAGCTCAAATGGCTAAGGGTGCTCAGAGGTAGGTTGTCCCTTTGCCGAACAGAGGTGCTCCGGCAAGTGGGAGGTCGGAAAATGATACGGGAAGGTCAGGAGTGTTTATGAGATGGTCCGGTATGTCTGCCGAACTGAAGCAAGTTCAGTCGAAGGGTTAATAGGTTCTGCCCGGACTGGTTGGTCCAGTGCCAAACCACCGAGCTAAGGAACAATGGTCTGTGTTGCTTCGGATAAGCCAAAGAAAGGCTGCCGAGCAGGGATATTAATATAGGGTTGCTCGGGCAACACAAGGGAAAGCTTGCCGAGCTAAAATTAATGACAAGATAACGACCGGAGGGCAGAGCATTTACCTGGGTTCACAAGAGCTGTTCTAGCAAGCTTCTACCGAACTGA
>NMUG010003520.1:0-14714 GCA_002855965.1 Monotropa hypopitys
CTTGGGTCGCGTCTTGGAAGAGTTGACACTGTTAGACTATTGTAGGACTCGTGTGGTCGCGTGTTCAATCGCGTTGAGTTCGTATGGTTATTGTAAAATCTTTGGGGTTCGGGTGAGCACCAATACTCGTCAAAAAGTCCTCGACAGATGTAGTGATAAAATGGGACGATTGAGGTCCTCTCGGATGCTGGGTGATACCTTAGTTTGGTCGTCTCCCTTGGATTGGCCAAGGTCGAGCTAGCGATTGGAAGAATTTACGTAAGTGGTTCAATATGTCAACGAACATCAAATATGAGGATGTGTCCCATGAGGGCTACTCGCACCAAATCTTGAATATATCATTTAAAGAAAAAACGCGATCTAGTAAGTCGATGCGGTTTGATAGCCTTGGTTAGGCATGGTACCAACGATAAGAGAAAAACGATACGAAATGATGGCCATGCCATGTGGCATACCGTACTTCGGGAATAATGATGGCCATGACATATGGCATACTATACTTCGGGAATAATGATGGCCATGACATGTGGCATACCGTACTTCGGGAATAATGATGGCCATGACATGTGGCATACCATACTTCGGGAATAATGATGGCCATGACATGTGGCATACCGTACTTCGGGAATAATGATGGCCATAACATGTGGCATACCATACTTCGGGAATAATGATGGCCATGACATGTAGCATACCGTACTTCGGGAATAATGATGACTACGATACGTGGTATACTGCGCTTCGTCCAGGAATAATAGCTATGCTACTTGACACTACCTGACGACGATGACACGTAGACGATTATGAAACATACTTGCGATAAAATCCCGGTATACATCTAAATGGTGGAACGAATCAAATAATAAATCACATATGTGATACCTTAGAAGGGAAGTGGAATAACATATGCATACTTATGTGGACACTTGGTCTAGTTGTCCCTTAAATAGTGTTGGTTTATGTTGACTAGTTGGAGTCACATTGTAGAGATCGAATATGAATTCAATATGTGTCGGTAACGATAGTTGACTTGGCTTGCGACGTGAGTTATGGTTAGATATCTTAGCCTTGCTTCGGTTTAGGATTCTTAGTAGATTCTTCGAGTTGTTGTACCTTAAAGGTAAGGTTGGTTGAGTTGAGATTTGAGGTTACGTCGGTTGGACTTTGGAGGTCATACCCTTATTACTCACTTGGTTCTTGCGGTCTTGGTTAGACACTCTTTGTTGGCAATACGCCTATGTCACTATTACCTTGAGTTAGGTTTACACTACATACACTTTAGTTTCTTTACTGCTTGTATGTTTGCTTGTGGACACGTAGGCATGCACCGTATGTGCATGCTTGGTAGTTGTTAGCGGTTTTATTACTGAGCTGTGGTTTGCTCAGACCCTCTTTCTTTTCCTTTTCTAGTCTGTGTTGTAGGGCTATCTAAACTTGGTGACTTGGAGTTGGAGTCAGCTGCTGGGTTTTCTTGGACTCGGCCACCTCAGTTGCAGTGGCTTCTTTTGTACAAGGTAGTGTAGATGCGGTATTTCAGTCACAGTTCTTCTTCTTGTACAGAGTAGTTCAGTTGTACTTTCCTTTGTGTTGTACTTCAGTTGTAGTACTTTCAGTTGTAGTTTCTTTACCCTGTACTTGTAGCTCTTTCTGTTCACAGTAGCAGTTGTAGTAGGTTTGCACTTGTACTTCTCTTCCACTTTCCATTTTGTTGTACTTCTACTTTGTACTATACTGTGATGTAATGAGAAACTCAACTGACTGTATCTGGATGGCAAGTAGTTGTATCCCCTGTTTATTATTTAAACTGTATTTCAAAAAAAAAAAGGTTTGAAAATCCGGGGTGTGACAACTTGGTATCAGAGCTTTCGGTTCGAATACCTTGGAATCGTGGGGAGACACCTAGTCTCCATGGGTTATCTTGGTCATTACATTGTTCTTTCATCGTGTTTGTGTACTTGTGATACACTCTTGCTTGTTGGTTCCGCTTCTTGTTGATATTATGTTTATTCTGTCTCCTTCCACGGATGTCGAGTTTCTCCATCCCTGGGAAGTCGAGTGTTGATCTTTGTGACAAGTTTAGTTGCCTTGTAGTTGTTGAATGTCTTGGTGTCCCTACTCTTAGCATCCTTGATGCATCTTTTGAGGTTTCTGTGCGGTTGGCTCCTCTGTGTCACTAGAGTTGAGTTTGTGTCTAGTGATAAAATGAGATTCATGAAAGTATTTGAGATTTTTGTTGTGATTTCCCCTTGCCTTGTTGTTCACAAAGTGGAACTTGGGTCTTATTGGCATGTGGTGTTAGGATTTTGGTGTCCTTGGCTTCGGTTTGGAGATTGGAAGTAGTTCTTATAGCTCTTTGAGTTTGGTAGCTTGGTTATTCTTCCTTCTGGGATGCAAGTTCTAGAGAAATAGTTGTGGATTTGGCCTTATGGTCCATAGGAGTTCGTGGTTTTTCCATCATTTTAGTGAAATTCTCGAGGTGTTACCGAGATTTCCTAGTACCGTCCCTTTAAGGGGTAGGACTCGCTAGTTATATATCTACGCAAGATTAAGTTGTGTATGCTCGTTTGGATTTTTATAGATTCTCCGACGCCATTGTTCGTTAGTCTGCGAATGTAAGTTCGGTTGCGAAGCACCTTCTCATTGGAACTCTTTTCTTGCGTTAGTTTGGAGCCGGTTGGTTGTGCAAAGTTTTACGCGGATGTCCATTTATGGTTATTTGGGGCTTACTTTTTAGATGGAAGCTTAAATGTATGTGGAAGTTATTTGTCTTTATCATATCTGCTCGGATCTTTCGATTGACAATTTCGGTTAGTTGCGAGTTATGCTTCGAGTGCCTTGAGAGGATTCCTTCGTTTGGCCCTTTTTCAGCTCGATGGCGTAGATGATACTCTTGAAGCCAATCCTTGGCTTGTAAGAAGTTGTTATATCTTTGAAACCTTGAACGTTGTCAATATTTCTATTGTAATGCGTCTTGCTCTTTATTAACTGGTTGAATCATAGTTGTATCTTTCTTGAGTTGAAATCGAATCGAAAATCACCGGTGTAACTCGTTCGAGTTCTGACCCTTCAGTTATTTGGTGACATTTGGCGCATTCGTTCTGTCTCGAATCTCGATGATGACAACACTTGTGTAAAAACTCATGTGTGCTTGTCGGGCCTTATTCCTTTCTTGTGACTCAGACAGTAACTCTGGTGTCCACACCATATCGAGAGATGTCCCTTTTTATTCTTTGTGTGGCCCGTGGCTTTCTTTATCTTGGTGCCTCTCGGTGGTGGTACTTGTAACCCCCCTTGGTCGACATCCTTTGGCATTGATCACTAGTATTGTGCATCCTTGGACTCTACTTGAAGTTGTCGTTCTACTATGACTCTTTCATCGGTCACCTCATCTATTATGTGATTTTCCTTTGCGTATTTTGTCAACTGTAAGCTAGTAGGTCTTGGACTTTGGAAGCAATGTATTGGTTGGCCTTTGAACCATGTGACATCGTTTCTTTTTATTGATGATCTTTGGTACCGTGTTGGAACTCTTGTGCTTGGTCCTTTCTCTTACCTCGTTAGTGATTCACTGTGAGGTTTGGCTGACTTCTCGCTAGTATTAAATTCGCGTTGTGTTCCGGGTTGTAACTCACCCATGGGATGTATTTCTTCATTTCACTTTTGTTGGCTAATTCGTGTGACCATATTTTATTCTTGTCCAAAGGACTATGTGTTCGTGCGATTGTCTCTCTTTGGCATTGTATCCTTGATCGGAATGCTAGTGTTTCCATTTCAGTTGCGAAAATTTTAGTTGAATAAGAGATTCCCATTCTCATTCATTACGTTTGTGCACTGGACGTTACGTGATCATTGAAGAGAAGTTCGCGGACCAAAGAAATACATGTTCGATTGACCGTGGAAAAAGTTGTGTGAATGCATATCGTGGTCTAGACTTGGTGTGAGTTTAGAGACATGCCATGTTGTTTGGGCTTGACACTTGCACATTTTGGCGTGCGTGAGTGCATGAGTACTTTCTTGATTATATGATATACACTTGACATGGTGAATTGGTTTGAGAATAGCTACCAGTCGGGGCATCTCAAAGAAAATCACCAAGGTCATACGGTTACCACACTAATGTGTGTGTTTGGTGTGGTGTGTTCTTTGACTCGAGAGTTTGGAGCATATTTATGCGTGCATTTATTTTGGTTGATTCGTGGGTGTTGGTGCGATGACGTATCTTTGTTAGTTATAATTCTCTAAGCATTTGTGCAAACGGTCTTAAGCTCTGTCGGCGTATCCTCGATGTGTCCTTGCTGTGTTGGCATATCCTCGGCGTGTCCTTGCCGTGTCGGCGTATCCTTGGCATGTCCTTGACGTGTCGGCGTGTACTTGGCATGTCCTTGGCGTATCCTTTGCGTATCGGCGAACGGTAGTGTAATTAGTGGATTTTTTAGGACGATGATGTGAGAATTACCGACGTGCGAGTTTGTGGAACCGAAAAGAAAGTGGGACGTATGGACCATTGTTTCAAAAAAGGGAGGAAATAAATTTTTTTGTACGAGCCGTAGCGGGAAGGCGGTAAGTCCATGGATTTCGAGGTTGTTGTTTCTTGTGAAATCCTCCATCTTTTATTTGTGTCGTAGAATCGATTTGCGTCAGCGTATCCGTATCATATCCGGAAGTACTCTCTTGTACTGTGGCATGTTTGTGGGTTCGTGGATTGGGAAGCCTTGTCTTGCATTGTCACTATTCATGAGTAGATCGTTGGATGTCAAGGCGAGGTCGTGCCTTTGCGAAGACTCGTGTCCGCTAGATACCGAGCAACCGTATTGAATCCAACGTCCTATTTGAAACTTATTATCGTATCCTACGAAGTCCAACTCTTGAGGAGATCGTTGTGACGACGAGTTTTGATTCTGGTTCGCCCGTTGAGGATTGAGGTTTCCTTATTTCGTTGGACGGATGGTTTGATTTTCATCCCCTCTTCTTTTTACTCAATTTCGAGGACGAAATTTCTTTAAGGAGTATGAGATGTAATGATCTGATTTTTTCGTGGTCCATTAAATTAAATTCGGTAATTTTTAAATCACATCTCGGAAGTCCCTCTTTTATTTAAATGATAATAGTAATGACAATAGTATTATTATTAATAATATTAATAATAAAACAAATAAATAATAAACAAAAAAAAATACTTCCTAACCCTACCCCCATCCCCTTTTCCCGTAACATTCCCCAGCCCCCAAACCCATCCCCTTCATCACCCCCCGATCGGAACCCCTCCCCCGTAACCCTCATCCACTGAGAAAGAGAGAGAGAGAGGACGATGGCGGTGGAGGAGGGCGGCATCGGCCCTAGTGGCTGGCGGCAGTTGGTAGCGGCAGAGGCGCGCGAGAAGCAGGGGGCGACAGTAGGCTGTTCGGGCTAGGGAGGAGGACGGCGGCGGTCGCTGGTGGCACAAGTGGTGCGCGCGGAGAGGAGGGAGGCTGCGATTGGCGGCGCTGTGCACTAGGTGATCTAGTGGTTATTAACTCCGTTGGAAGTGAGAATATATTAGCGTGGTAAGGCCTTGTCATGGCAGAGATTGTGTATGGTTCACTTGGGATGGGAAGTATCCTTGGGTTGGTAGATCCTCCTTGTGAATTAATACTAAGTGGTTGATGTTAGTGGTGGTAGTGTTTTACCCTTAGTTGGTGCGAGAGTTAGTCTAGGCTTGTGGTTTGAGATTACTTGAGGATTTGTTATGTGTCTAGTGTCTTGCGGTTCTGGTGCTTCTTGGTTGATTGAGAAGGATGAAGAGGCTCACGTGTGTTATCGTATTCTTGTAGAAGCCTTGAGTTTGTGACTTGAGGTCATTCAGACGGTGGTATGTTGTCTGAGTCCACAAAGATTGTTGGTTCCTTGGTTAGTTGGTATTCAGTTGCTTGGTTTGTAGAACAACCTGGAAAAGAGTCTTGTGCGGGAATTGCCTCGACTGGTAAATTGAGCTTATTGGATGATTTAGGTGTTAGACCTACCTTGGTATGCCTTGGAGTTTACTCGATGATTTGTTGTTGTTGTCGTGTTATGAGTTGGGAAATTGGTTTGAGGATGTTGGGTCTCTCATGGAATTTTGAGTGATAGTGCGTGTGCGGCTATCTTATGGTTTTCCTGGAAACGGTTTGGGTTGAATGAATGAGGCCTTGTGGCAATGTTAGCGTGTTCGCTTGGGTTGTTGGGATCGAAAGATGAGTGTTTGGATTTTGGAACTTGGAGAGTTAGTGTTTGATGTACTTGGGGATATCCTAATGGATGGCTCGAGATGACTTGCGTGTTTAGCTTGGAACTTGGAGACGAGAGTTAGAAATTTGCTTCTCACTTGAGCATGAGGTTATAAAAGGTAAGTTGTGGCTTGAGTAATCCCCTCACTTCTTCCTGATTGTGGAATGTGGCTGGCTGGGTGTCTCTCTTTCTCGACATTTGAAATTCCTCTTTGCCTAACCTTTGCGGGATCGGTGAGTGGATGTCGTCCTTGGTGGCTTGTTGACTCTTTGTCTCTCTTGGGTCAGTGTGCACTTGTGCCTTATCCTGGTCGTTACTAGGATTCCTAGATTCGTGGTCATGTGCGATTGACTTCTCGTGGTTCTCGTCTGGCACTTGGTGGCGATTGCGGAAGCTGTGCGTTGTTTGGGAAACCTTCTTGTCCCTTGTTCCCTTCTTATGGTGTTGTAGCTGGTTTCGACCATCTTCCTTTCGATTGCTCTTGGAGTGTCTTCAGTCTCGATGTGTGTTGAGATGGTGATGTGTTGTTCTTCTCGTGCGTAGAGAATCATCTGTTTTGCGGGATCTCATTGTAAGAACTTATATCCTTGCTTGGCGCATCGTTGTCTTGCGGGTTGCACTCCCACATTCGCTCTTGTTCGCCGTGTCTCCGTGCGAATCCAGATTGTTGTTGCATCCGTTGGCACCATGTCCACTTACGTTTGGACACCTCTATTCTACAATGTTATACCCTGTTGGGGATTTGTTTGAGAGTGTGTCGATTGGTTGGGTTGTGGTTGGTGCGATCAGTGAGGTGATGTTGCTTTTGTGTTGTGCAGTTGCATTCTGAGTGTTGGGATAGAAAAGACGTGTCTTTTTTTTTTGAAGTTGACTGCACCGACTTAGTTTGTGGTGATGTTTGTCATGACCGGTGTGTGTAGTCCGTGTCATGTGGTGTAGGAATGACCATGAAGGATTGTTTTGAGAATGTGACTGGTCAGCACACCTCAAATCAAACTTCTTAGTCATTCTAGTACCGTGCTAGGTGTGTGCGGGTTAGTTTGTGAGATTTGACTATTCGGTTCTTCTTTTGGTGGCGTTGTGGTCGTTTGGTGTGATTCGGGTGGCACGGTTGTTGTGTGACCATCCCTTGTGGGTTGTCTTGCTTTCAAATCCTACTTCGCATCGGTTGAATTATTCCTACCTTGTTCGGAAACCTATTTCGGGGTTGTTTTGCGCGTTCGTGGTGATAAAGTCGTTGTGGACTTGTTTGCGATAGTCGAAAACCACTCTTTTATTTTTCTAAAATTTTTAAAAAAATATTTGGAAAACTCGGAGTATCCGTATCGTGTCCGTATCGTATCCGTATCATATCCGCGTATCGGTACCGTATCGGAGTATCCTAGGCGTGTCCTTAGTGTATCGACGTGTCCTAGAAGTACCCTTGGTGTATCGGTGTATCCTTACCGTACCGGTGTGTCCTCGGCATATCCGTATCGTATCCCTTCGTATCCTTGGCGTTTCGGCACTCGGAAATTTTCTCAGCATGTTCACATTGTGTCATAGCATATTCTAGAATTTTGTGGAATGTTTCTGAAAATTTTCGGGGCGATATTCTTGCGGTTTAACCTCCGTGTCGTGTTTCTTGTTTGGGATGTGCATTTCTAGCTTGTTGATCGGTTTGGGAACCTATGGTTGTGCGAGAACCATTTCTTTGGAAATTCTTGACTCTCTCGAGGACGATGTTGTTTGGGTAATGTTGTTGTTCCTTGGCATGTTGGTTCTGCATCGTACTCCGTATCTTGCGATGTGTTAGTTGAACTATTCGGCTTGCGATTGTGGTTGGGCATAGTTTTGGGTTGAATTGTTATCGATGGCGGTCCTCTTTGGGCATTGTTTGTTCGTTGGTGGGGTTGTTTTGGTTCCGCTTTGGTGTTGCAAAGATTACAAGGTGGTCTGCTCGTTCAGATTGCGACCATTATTGGGTGTTTGTGACGGCATTGTGTCCGTTGAAATCCATCCTTCATGGTTTGTTATTGGTACTTGTCGTGAATCCATCCATGTTGGATGTGTCTTGAATATTGTTTTTCTCGTGGTGGTGTATCTCGATTCATTTATCTTGGAAATTTCGAGGACAAAATTTTTGTAAGGAGGGTAATTTGTCACACTCCATAAATTTTAATTCGATTGGCATTCATTTCAATGAGCTTTTCGTTAGAAATCTGCCTTGAATCAAGTTCTTGGGTATCTAAAATGCTCATTCTATCGTATCAAATACCCACGTATCGCTTGAAAGTCCCGTTGGAACTTTTTGGACTCCTTTGGATTGATCCCGGGGTGTTTGGGATGGTTGAAGACCTCCCAAACTACAAAATTTCAGTTCTGATGCATGTTGCATCGGTGCAGTCCCTTGGTGCACCAGTGCAGGGGTCCATTTTGGTCTTGCATCGGTGCAAGACCAATGCACAAAATTTCTATTGGAGTGAAGCTATAGGTGCATTGGTGCAGATTGGTGCTGCACCGGTGCAGGGTTGAGTTGGAACCCACTATTCATTTCTGATGCAAGTTTGCATCGGTGCAACTTTGGTTTGCACCGGTGCAGGAAGGGGTTGCATCGGTGCAAAGGTTGGCTGCACCGGTGCAACAGAAGGAAATTAGCTCTCTGGGAAAGGGTTGCACCGATGCAGATTTTGGTGCACCGGTGCAACTGCTGTTCTGCAGACTTTCATTAAGGGTAAAGTGGTCATTTCGGTTGGGGGCCCTATATATTGATTGTGCACGATTTGGGGGGGATCTCCTCCCCCATTTTGAAACCCCAGCCGACTTCCCCTCTCCCTCTTCCTTCTCTCTTGAAACCATGGAGATCCATGGTGAATCTCAACAAAACTGAAGAAGGAACCTTGCTCCCCTCTCCTTCCTCTACGCGGCAACATCCTTGGATCGTTCGATTGCGGTAAGTTTTTCTCCTCTCCAAAACCCTAGGTTTTTTATTTTGTGCTCGTCTAAAGTTTTTGTATTCTTTAACGTTGTAGTGCATTGCGGGAGCTTCGCAATGATGGGCTTGGTTTGCTCCGGCGATCATGGAGGTTTTCCGACGACTTTTCCGGCAAGTGTCACCGGAGCTCCGATGAGGTAGAGTTTTTCCATCCCTCTCGTTTGTATTATTGGTGTTCTTGCTTCTCCCTTACATTTTTGTAAAAATCCATCGATTAGATGATTTTGTAAAATCAAGTTTGTGGGTCGTCATTCATATACATTGGTCGCGTTGAGTTTGATCTAGGGTCGCTATGTTTCCCCATAGGACGTTAGTTGTTCGATTTCGAGTTAGATTGTGAAAAGCCCCAATTTTTGTGAAAAATCCGTTGGTGTCGATTTGTGAAATTGAATTGGGAAAAACACTTGATTTTGGATTCCATTAATCGTGGATGGGTTATCTTGACATATTTTGTGGAAAATCGAATAAATGGAATATTTGGTGAACGAACGACATGTTTCGTGAAATGAACGGAAATGTTTGGGAAATGGACGTTTTGTGAATAAACGGAATTAGTTTGGAAGGAACAAAATAAAGGTCACATTTGGAATGATATGTCGACTAGGAGGTAGGATGCCCTAGGTCACACGTTATGAATAATAATGAAATGTAACACTATACTCTATAAGAGGAATTAGATATTGATGAGTGGCTATGATTCGGGTTGCTTACTTTGGGTCACTATTTAGAGTGGCACACGATATTGCGCAATGGGGGTTTGACTGGACCCTCTCGGTGAGCCGGGGAAAACAAGAATGACACGACATGGAGTTGACGAGCTCCTATGCGGAACTAGCCAATACTCCATGATTGTTGATTGATATTTGCCTTGCTCCTACTAGAAGGCACGGAAATAGAATACATGTGATACTTGGAATATAATGGGAATTGGAACACGTTTACCTACGGAAAATGAGTCTTTTACTTAGTGTGAGTCGACACTTGAACATAATTCTCTTTGGCCTTGTCTAGGCAACTATTTTGGTAGATGTTGGATACTGTCGCTTCTCTTTCTCGAGTCTTAGTCAGATACTGGTTTTACTACTTTACCTTACGTTGAGTTGATAGTAAAGTATTTGAAAGAGAATAACTGTTTTTAAATAACGAGATCCATTGCATTGTATCATTTGCATTCCTTGCACCGTCACTCACTTGCACCCTAATAGTATAGACGTTTAGAGATGGATTATCTCTACCAGGCGGTTGTGCTTGACCCTATACTTTTGCAGGACTTACCCCTTTGTCTTGGAGCCGCTGGATCCTTCTAAGGACTTGAGGCTGGACCGGATTGTAGTGATAGGTCGCCTTTCTTTTCAGGATTGTACTCTCTTTTCTTTACTGTTGGCCGCCTTGTACAAGATTACTTATAAAATCCTATTTGTCCTTTCTCTTTTATTCCATGGTGGTGATTCATCTCAAACTATTCTTACTCATTCTTTAATGTATCCATCCATGGGTGTATCGCCGTATCGACATGTTGCCATATCGGTATAGCGATGTGTCACTGTATCAGTGTAGCAGTGTGTCAGTGTGTCAAAATCTCCATATCCATATCCTTCCATTAAGTTTTCTTGATTGTAAACTTCATTTGCGATGTTGTGAAAGGATTTTCTTACCTATGTTGATAGTACTTCTTTCATTCTGTAAATCTCACCATAAATCTAGTTCATTGGTAATATATCCCTTGGAGGTATACTTCACCATGTCATTAGGAAGATTCGTGACTTGTCTTGATCCTCTATTGATTTGAGCTATCATGTTCTAATCACCTCTTTCCTATCCAAGAAAATTTTGGGGATGAAATTGTTTTAAGGAGGTTGAGATGTCACGACTTGAAATTTTGAAATCCATTAATTTCAATTCTTAAATTTTTAAAATCCATTTTGGTAAATTTTAAATCAATTCTGTGCCTTCCCATCTCGAGTTTTGATTTCAAATTGAGTCAAATGATGTTTTGTATCGATTTCAATTGGTTCCCGAGAGTCATGGTCCAGTCCAGGGTGTCTCGGGATGGTCCAGGATGATTTGGGCATAAAACCAAAAATCAGGAACCTGTACACCAGTTCTTGCACCAGTGTAAAGTGGTTCTGCACTCCTTTAGTGAGTTGCACTGGTTGGTGCACCGGTGCAAAGTGACTCTGCTAGATATTTTGGTGCCTTTGCACATGTGCATGCACCGGTGCACAGAGGTTTCTGCAGATTATTTTTGGCTCATTAAGGGAATTTTGGTCCTTTCATGTGGGGGGTATATATGAAATGTTGGGCACAATTTTCTCTCATTTTCTCTCAGAAACCCCTAAGGAGTGAGAGCCTCCCTTCTCTCTCTACCTCCATGTTCTTTCTCTCTGTCTTCTCTCTTCTCTCCCACTCCATCCGTGGAGTTTTAAAGGAAAATCCTTCATTAAAGATGTTCCCGGAGTCAAGCTCTTCGCAACCATGGTGGCATCTTCGGTGGGTGTCCACAACCCTCGCCTAGAGTTCAAGGCTCTTCAAGTTTGAGGTAGGAAATCTTTATGCCTAACATGGCATCCCTTGTATTTCTCTCTTTCCCCCTCTTGTATGATGAAATTCCTAGTCAATTTGGGTTAAGAGTGTTCACGGAGTAATTGGCCTAGGGTTTGGCCTAGGGTTAGTCTTGTGTCTATAAAATTGGTGGTGTAAGTGTGGTGCCTAGACTTGGGATTTAGTATTTCTTGAGTCAATTTCATGTTCCTTGTATTTTGACTAAAACTCCTAAATTTGAGGAAAACCCAAATTGTGGAATTGGTTAGTAAATTGAGGGCTTTTGATTAATTGGGCTTCTTATGTTCAATTCAATATAATGTGAAGGTTTTAGACAAATTAGATTTGGTTTGGGAATAAGATAAGGTAGGCCTTGTGTTGAAGAGAGGTCTAGGAAATCATGTCTTGGGTCTTCAAATTGATGTAGGCATGGTGTTTGATAAAATGCTCAGATGGGTTTTGAAGGTCAATTGAGGTGATACAAGTCCTTGTGAGAATGACTTGACTTGAGTGATTTGGGGATGTTGACGATGTGGTATGATTCATGATGTAACATCCATATTCCAAAATACCAAATGACAGCAGAAATAAATAAAAATTTCTTTGAAATAATTACCTCAAACAGTCTTTGCATATGATAAGAAAACCATCACACTAACCATCAATGCCTCAACACACTAATAACCTACTCCAAAATGTAGCAACAACCCAAAAGTACTGACATTGTACAAAGTTCTATTAAGGAACAACTTTCAAAATAAATAACAACTAAAAAGGGAATAACATAAAGCTGCAAGAACTGGTTACTACCAACGAGCACACCACTAACCCAAATTCTTCTTCTTGGAAACACTGCTCTCTAGCCTCATAGTGGACCGCTATCACTAAATATCTATTTCCAAGTCAAAAACAAGGAAACAGAGTGTGAACATATGTATCACAAGTTCTAGATGAAAGGCAAGTAAGAGCACGATTTTAACTTTTAAATCAACAATGTTCCAAAAATAGGAAAGATGCAATGCCATACGATGATACTAATTTCCCTCTCAACTTCCATATTAAAAGCCTTTCGTACATAATATAACTCTGGACCGCAACCTCTTTTTCTCAAAATAGTGGACTTCTCACGTCCCTTTTCTTTCAAAATAGCTATTGCTATATGCAATAGTTTGTGCACACCATACACTATCACATGGAACCACATCCCCATTCCATCATGCTGTCGAACCGCAGCCCAACCTCGACATGGAACATGTCACCGAACTGTAGCCCGACTTCAACATGTTAAGGGGCATCCCCCATGGCCATATAGGCACCAATCCTCATCCGTCATATATCATATACATATCATATATAAAATACTTTCCAAAACTCCTTTTACAAAACATGCTCATAGGCTATAATCTTTTCTCAAATCTCTTTTCTCAAAGCATTTTTCTCAAAACATTTATCATAGGTTAAAAACCCTCTCAAAAACATGCATATGTTATACAAATGCAACATGCCATGCAACTTCCCATGATTTTGTACAATTACTATAAAACAAAAGAGCACAAACATCTAAAATCAAGATGCTACATCCCTACACTCACCAATATCGCTTAGCCAAGTTTCTCCTTGTCTTTGTTCAAGGCATCAAGATTCTCCACGAGATTCCCTATAAAAAACTAATAATTTCAGTCCGCAATATACATAAAGTGAGCAAGAATTATGGAATTTGGTTACATGATTTACAAGGATCAAATAGCCTAATCCATAGACTATTCCATACATCTCAACCAATCTATCCCAATTTTCCCAAGCCACATGACAACGTCATATATATATATATAAGTTAGTAAAAACGCAAGAGCATAACCCCCCACGGCCTCCTGTATCCCTAGGTTAGTAAACATCTTTACCCATAATCACCCATGTATAAAAGTTTGATAAAACATGAGACTAGCTCCAAAACTCACGGCACTCTCTTCATGAAATTTATAGATCCGGTGACTATACTCATCATACTCAAATATGAATTTGATACATGAACTTCACCCATAGATTTTAGGAGAGATGGAGAGATTAAATCCATAAAACACTATGATTGTAAGTCTTACCAAGAGGATTCAAGTCACAAGAGAACTTGTTGTTAAGGATTTTCCCGATCGTTGATTAACAAGAAGTCCTAATCAAGCATTAGATATTTTTAAGATAGGGAGATACGACTCTAACTTAGTATAGCGGCAAGTCCGAGGTCGGTCCACAGGGAAACGGAAGATGAACAGGATTGTTTGCTTAGAGTTTAAGTAATTGCGGGAAGATGATTTCCTAGCGGTAGGTCGCTAAGCCTTGAATTGTGAGTTTTGTTTATTTTGTCCTAAATTATAGGACTGAAATGTAAAGTTAAAATGAAATAAAGGAGATTAAACCTTAGATACAAGTTAATCATGGTTAAGGATTGTTATGAATTCCAATCATGCATGAACTGGACCGTGTCATAGGTCGTTGCTCGGAAGATGTTTCCATTAAAATATTGCGAGGATAGAATTCACGTATAAAATGGAATTAACTGCTTAAACATCTTATATCATACTCTCGTGACAACAGAGCTACAAGCATACGTCGTGCCATCTTATGTCGACGACGTATCAAATAGGTTAACTATCACAAGTCATGAACAAACGTAGGATTAATTTCCAACTTTTACTAAAATTATATCCTAACAACTATTGAAACTCATAAGTTAACCTAAATCATTAAATAACCTATATCTAGGCCTAATCACAAGACTACTCACACATAATGGAATTTAACATAAATAAGACATACATACTTTGTGAAGCCATAATCATTTGCCTAACAACAACAACTTATTATTGGATAAATAGAGAGCTTAAATTACTAGGAAGAAGATTAATAATTGAAGAAAATTAAAACATAGAACTTTGAAAAAGACTTGAAAATTTACTTGAAA
>NMUG010003521.1:0-14714 GCA_002855965.1 Monotropa hypopitys
GCTCCGGTGTAAGATCGGTCGGGGAAGAGAAGAGCCCCATAGAGACATGCTGCGGGTGGGGGAGAGCAGGATCGACGGGGAGAGTAGGGTCTTGGACTCCTGGTGTGTTGTGTCCGTCTTCCATGAGAGCAGTTAGAGAGAATGGGGCAGTCGGCTGATTTCCACAGATACTGGTGCTAAGGTCCCACCGTGAACACCAATTGTGGTGACCTGTTTCTGCCGGAGGATTCTCTCGGACTGCTAGGCCTTCGGACACTGGAAGTCGGCTCGACCGGAGGTGAAAGTGGTCCCTGCAAACAAGTAAGTGGGGTCCTGCTTGGCTCCTGCAACACAAGGGTGAGTGCCCGCCGGTGGGGTTTTAACCAACGGAGCCTCCGATGCTTAAGTTAGAACCGTTTGGAGAAGAGGTCAAAGCACAAAACGGAGGAGGCCGGACGGTAAGCGGTCGGGGATCAAAGATTGGATCAGGATCTCGTGAATAGTACCCAAAGGGGGTATTTATAGGAGAATGTTGGCTTGGGGCTCACGAATAGTGAATGGGTCACACGTCACGGGCCTCATGGTGGGCCTGGACGGTTGGTGGATCGGGTTAAGTCGTACGGACGGGGCACTATGGTGAATGCCCCACGAAAGAGACAGGAGGGAAGCCCTCCGGATAGTCCGGTCCGTTCGGTGAAGAGTCGGGGGCGGCGCCAAGGGCTGCCGAAGGGCGCAATCCGAGAACCAAGGGTCGGTCGCAGCGAAGGCCCTTCGGTTTGGTTGGGCCGGACAAGCCGACTTGTTGGTGTTTAGTTTATGTGGTCCTTTTTCTCCCTCTGGCGTGGGTCCGGTCACCACAACTATGATAGAATACATATTACGTACAGGGAAAACAGAGAAAATGGCATCATCACAATTATGCTGGAGGAGTAGTCGCCGACACAGCAGTAAGGGAAGCTTCCGGTAAACCAGTTGGAGCAGCCTCCGGTATACTATGAGAAACTCCCTCTGGCATATCAGCAACCGAATTCTCCGGTGCCACTACAGGAACATTCGACGACGGGTCAGTTGGAAAGTAATCATCGGGGAATTCCAGCAGAGGGACCGTGCGCTCAGGCACAATTACACTCAACCGAAAGGACGAGTCTGCAGGGATTCCAGCCGTATCCAGTGCCATCTGCAAGGCTTCGCGGAAGGCCAAGCTATAGCCTCCCCTGAAGCCAATCTCATGAGCTTTCGGACACACCACGTCCATCTCCTCGCTGTAAACTTCCCGGGCATCTTTAAGGCTCTCAATATAAGCTTTCTTGTCAGCTTCGGCCACCGCCTTTTCCAACTCCTATGCGCTGACTCCCCCAGTCGGAGGGACATTACTCGGTCCGGCATCGAGCTTTCCCCTCAGTCGGTCCCTATTCACCGTCATCACCTCAAGTTGCTGACGAAAATAATCTCTTTCAGCCTCCACCTCCTTTAGCTTGACCCCCATTTGCTCCGCGCGACGGATCCAAATATGCGACTTCCGAAGTATGCTCTGGCTGCTCCAATATAAACCGGCAAGGCTCTGGATTGCCTACAGTTTCACAAAGATTTATCAGTATAATAATTACCAACAGGGGTCCGGCAAAAAGAAGATCAAGGATACCTTTATGAGACTTGAACCGGCATAATCATACATATCCTCAATCCCTGTCGGCAAGGCTTTCATATCAACCGGAAGCTGCAGAGCCCGGATCAAAGGGTATGCGACCTTCGGATCAACGGTAACACCGTCCGTCGTTAAAACGGCCCTACCGTCATATCTTAGAAAGTTGGGAGCCCACGGCTTGGGAGGTCCTGGGACATATGGCGGTCGGGGTTGGCTGCGCCAGTAATCGTATCGTCTGCTCCCCAAGGCTTCCTCATCATTGTAAGGCTCTTCTTTTACTGGGACAAGCTCCGTTTGGTTTCCGGGAGGGGCATCCCCCGGCGCGTCGGCAGCCCTAGCCTGCATAGGCACTCCCTCAGCAGCCGTCTCCGGCGGATCCCACATCAGTCCGGCTGGAACCGCCATCTCGTCGAAGTACTCTAAGATAGTCATATGCCTCCAATCAGGGGATCGTGCAGCTGGATATTCGTCAGCTTCCTCTTTCCTCTTGCTTTCCGATCCTCAAGGAAGCTGTTATAAGTCGGCTCGTACCCCATCAGGGTATGAGCGTCTCTGCCTTCACATCTCACAAGTGCTGTGATCTGGGCAAGTGACGACGTGGACCTTAAATGCTTGGATATGGCCAACACGTCGGGATGTCCTTCGGTATGCGGGATAGGGTATCGGTGATCCTCATCCGGAAGGAAGCTGTACTCGCCGAAGACTTGGAGATAGATATTACGCCACTTTTCTGAGTCCGGCAGCCTTATAAAAATATCGCCATAGGGCTTCCGAGGGGTAAAGAAGTACCGACCAGAAGAATGATTGCGGGACAGTGAGAACTGACCCATAAGGTCCGGTAAATAAAACTCAAATCCATGCTTGGAAATCAGAATCCAGATGCAGCTCATGGTCCGGTAGCAGTTAACCGATAGCTGATTCGGAGCAAGTTGGAATGCGTCTAACAACCCCCGGATAAACGGAGATAGAGGGAACCTCAGCAGGCCTTCGGTCACGGCCATCAAAGGCACAGTAATGTGATCCTCCGAGTATGTAACCAATGACCCAACCTCCGCACAGGTCACGGTGTTCGGAATCTCATACCGATGGGAGAACTCCTCGAACTCAGTAATTCCTTCTCAAAAGAAATGAAGGTAAGGGCAGGACTCGTCGCTGGCTCTCCTTCGCGACCCTCTTAATACACTAGCTGACCGTTCTCCCAAGGCCACATATGTGGGTTCAGTCTCATTAGAGAAGTGCCGAACAATGTTACCTCGACCACTGCCCGAAGGCTGTCTTGAGGATGATGCTCCGGGTGTAATGTCCCCGGCAGGTGATGACATCTTCGAGCTAGCCTCGAGTGTAAGCTCTGTGGGAGTCGGCTGAAACAAAGGGTCCAGCTCAGAATGTGACGAAGCAGAAGACAGGTCAATTACCTGATCCATGACGAGCAGAGGAATGTAGTTGCCGAAGGGTATGTAGCTCTCTGGAGGCTTCTTACGCACAAAACAGAGTACCTAAGGTCATACTGAACAGACCTATTTATAGGTTCCCCAGGTACGGAACACAGCTGTAAACATTAATAATTCTGCACATGTACTGAGGCGGACCATTTGACCCATAAATTGGAGTGCGACATGTGGCATCCCCTGACAGTCGTGTCTAATCAATATCCTGACGCCTGTCAGGTGACGTCATAGATGACGCCGAAGAAAATTAACGTAACCTGCCTCCCGGAGCATAGCGTCCGGTAGACCAATTTCAATCTTTTCCAAAAATTTGGGAAAGATTGAGGGGCTATTGTGGTGACCGGACCCATGCCCTAGGAAAAAACCTGCTATAAAAACCTATCACTAAGGCTTCGGCCACAAATACTGTCCGGACCAGAGGGTCTAAACTCAAGCCGACTGCCGCGATCCGGACAGCGACCCTCGGCAATTCCCTTTGCTACTCGGGACCTCCTTCCGAACGGACCGGATTATTCCGGAGGGCCACCAACCTGTCCCTATCGTGGGGTATCCGCTCTGATACCCCGTCCGTACAACCTAACCCGATCCATCAACCATTTAAGCCCACTGAAGGGCCCTCGACGTACGGCCCATTCAATATTCTTGAGCCCCAAGCCAACATTCCCTTATAAATACCCCCTATGGGGTACTGTTCATGGATCCAGACTTTTGATCCCCGACCGCTACTTTCCAGTCTCCTCTCATTTGCTTTACCCTATTCTCAAACAGTTACTAATTTAAGCATCGGAGGCCCCGTTGGTCACAACCGACCGGTGGGCACTCACCTCTGTTTTACAAGAGCCAAGCAGGGGGACCCCTTTATTTACCTGCAGGGACCACTCAAGCTGTCAGCCAGAACCGACACCTCATATCTGGAGGGTTAGCAACCGAAGGAGCCCATTCGGCAGAAACAGGTTACCACACTAACTAAGCTTCCTTGTGACATTCGAAACCCTGGAACCTGTAGTGGACAGCTCATCTGAAAAACTTCTAGAACCAGTGTTTATCAAAATGGCCAACACATAGTATGTAAGATACACTGTAATCTAAAGTAATAAGAAATCACGGTAAACAAAATATACCACATATGCATAAATATTCAAATATGATATTTGAGAGCCAACCTTAAAAGGTACTCTGGCGCATCCACCCACACTCAACCACATTACACATACATTTCTAAAACTGAATTAAATTGCAGTGTAATAAAACATACTCACAGTGATTATTGATTTCTCCTTGTCGATTACCCCTACTTCTTTTGGGGATCGACTCCACTAGCCTCGTCATCTGTCCAAGCTAAAATCATTAATATTTGGATAAAAAAGCTTGAACAATTAATTCAATGCGTAAATAAATAAATTCAAATGCATATAAACTCTCACAATACTCCATTTATTAACGCAATATCATTTCCCATTTTTATTTATTTTATTTCAATTTTATTTTATTCCTTTTAATTTATTTTTCCTTTATTTTTTTCTCATTTTCTTCCTTTTTTCACTGATCAACTTCTAGTTTAGTACATTTCGATATATCCTTTCCCCTATATCGATATGCATATCAAGGGTCCTCAATCGATATGCCATGCTCACAGCCCAATTTCGATATGCATTTTATAGTATGCATTTCGATATACAAATAATTTGTATATCAATATGCAACACCTTTGTTCCCCAATTGATATATAGAACAAATCCACCATTTCGATATATGACATATTAGCATATCGAAATACACAAAGGTTCGAATATAAACCCATAACATCAAAATAGTGTTTATCATCATTCTCATACACGATTTGCACAGATTATCAATTATATATGAGAATCAACATTAACAACGGAAGTGATGGGTCTGTTTGGGTTAATATGGTTATGGAGAAATATTTGCCTTAGTGTTCTTGGGAACTAGTACGGTGACGTGTTTGAGGTTTTTATGGAAAGTGGTTTACGGTATTGCGATTTGAGTTTTGAAGACTGAGGTTGTGTTTAGAGCTTGGGAGTTGCGGTCTTTCTTTGGTTTTGGCTTGCGTTGACGAGAGTTTGACCGTAGTATGGTCATTTTCTTGGTTTTGGGTTATCAATAGGTTCTATCCATCTTCGTGGGCGATGCCTTCAGATTTCATTCGTGCCTTTTCCTACTCGGTGCTGGAGTTTTTCGTTCTGGACAACGAATGTGTGTTGACCATTCAAATTCTTTGTTTGGCTCATTCGTGGGTGTTTGAGTTGCCTAGGTATTGGTTGGTGATTTTCAAAGCTACTTGTTGTTGGAAAATCTTCAAGTTTCTATTTCTGTGACTCTCGACGTGGTATTCATCCCTCGTCGTCTATCTCCCAATGATTCGCATAATATTATAAGTCTTGGCACTTGCGGGGTAGCAGTGCACTGTTCGTCTCTCGTACGGAAGTTCGTATTCTTGGTGAAATTTTGTTTCTTGGGATCGCATTCTCGTATCTCGCACCCTAATGTGTTGGTTTGTTGATCTTGCGCACGTTTCTTGTTGGCCGTGTCGCTTTGTGAATCTGACTTGGTATAGTTTCTTGCTCACCGTGTCCTATTGTGCTCAGACACTCCTGTTCGACGATGTGGTTACAAATTGGATTTCTATTTTAGAGTGTGTTGTGGGATTGATTTGTGGTTGGTGTGATTAGTGAGGTGACATTGCTTTTGTGTTGTGCAGTTGCGTTCCGGGTGTTGGGATAGGAAAGATGTGTCTTTTGAAGTCGACTGCACCGACTTGGATTGTGGTGATATTGGTCATGACCGGTGTGCGTGGTCCGTGTCATGTGGTGTAGGAATGACCATGAAGGATTGTTTTGAGAATGTGACTGGCCAGTACACCTCAAATTAAACTTCTTAGTCATTCTGGTACCGCGCTAGGTGTGTGCGGGTTGGTATGAGAGATTTTGGTTGTCGGGTTATTCTCTTGGTGGCGTTGTGGTTGTTCGGGGTGATTCAGATGGCACGGTTGTTGTGTGACCATCCCTCGTGACTTGTCTTGATCTCGAATCCTCTCTCGTGTCGGTTGGATTGTTGCGATCTTGTTCGGAAATTAATCTCATCATTGTTTCGCGCATTGTGGTGAGGAAGTCGTCGTGGATATCCTTGCGCTAGTGGCAAATCATTCTCTTTTTTATAAATTCTAGATAATATTTGGAAAAGATTGGGTATCCATATCGTATCCATTTCGTGTCCGCGTGTCGGCACCATGTCCTCGTGTCCAAATCGTTTCCTTCATATGTCGACGTATCCTAGGCATGTCCTTGGCGTGTCGGCGTGTCGGCGTGTCCTTGGCGTGTCGGCGTGTCCTTGGCATGTCGGCGTGTCCTCGGCGTGTCCGTGGCATATCCTTGTCGTGTCCCTCTGTATCCTCGATGTTTTGGTGCATTCCCGTTCCTTCGGCTCATTCGTAGTATATGGTAGCGCATTCATGAATGTTATGGGAATTTTCTGGACGTTTTCCTTACAGTTCGGCTCTTGATGCCTTGCATCTTCGTTGGTAATTCATATTTCTCTTGTTCGGGCGATTTATAATCGTGTGGGAGGCGTGGAAATTCCCCTTTTCCTAGAAAATTTGCATTCCTCGTTGGTGCTCATGCATAATTTCGGTTTTCCTTTGTCGCAAATCGCCTTATGAGATGTTCTTCGGGCTTGTTTACGAGTTGAGAAGATTATCTGAGTTCCGTTTTGATACATTCCTGAGGAGAAATAGGAAGTGAATTGCCCAAACCTTGGTTGCGGGTCTCTCGTGGAGTTATTCCTTGTTGGGAACTTGTTCATCCTTCGTTATGCGCTCCGTATGAAGTTAACTCGTGTGGAAAAATCTTTCGTTCTTTGTTGTGCCGTGACTTTTACTTCGGAAATTTCGAGGACGAAATTTTTGTAAGGTGGGTAGTTTGTCACACTCTGTAAATTTTAATACAAATTATATATTCATTTTGTCATATTCGAGTGTGAATATGTCCTCTGGAAATCTCGTTGAACCCTTTCTTTTAGTTTGGTGCTTGTCCGAGGTGTCCGGGATAGCCTCGGGGACCATTCTATAGCTTTTATTCAGTTTTGGTGCAGTTGCACTGGTGCAGGTTGGAGTTGCACCGGTGCAAGTGTTGTCCAGAGTGCACTGCTTTCTTCTTGAAGCAGTTGCACTGGTGCAGGTATTTAATGCACCGGTGCAGAGTGATCTCAATAGGTTCTGTTCAATGTTTGCATCGGTGCAGGTGGGGTTTGCACCGGTGCACAGAGGTTTGGATTTGAGGTAGAAAGGTTTGCATCGGTTGATGCACCGGTGCAACAGGGGTTTGCACCGATGCAGATCAGGCTTGCACCGGTGCACCTGTAGTTCTGCAGACTATCATTAAGGGTAAAGTGGTCTTTTCACTTGGGCCCCTATATATTGTCTTGGATCGAGTTTAGGGCATTCTCTTGCCCATTTTTCTGCAGAACCTCTCCCTCTCTACCTCCCTCTTCTGTCCCTCTCACTTCTCTCCTCAAATCCACCCATTTCCGGCGAGATTTGGAGCTTCTAGCCTTCATAAACGTCGATGAGCGTGTCGAGGGCTTCGCATTGACGGTGGTGGTTCACGTATATTCGGTAAGTTATCTTTTCTCTCAAACCCTAGCTCTAAATTCCTTGCTCCTCTATTGTAGCTAATGGTGGAACCTTGTAGGTTGTGTCGAGGGCTACGCGTTGATGGGTTCGGATCGTGTTGGGCAATTTCCGGCGATTACTTCGGTGACCTCTTCGGCGAGTTTCCGGCGATGTTCCGGTGGGTAAACTCTTAACTCCTATATTGTGTGCGTGTGTGGGTGTCTATAGTATTCGTATTCGTCATTGATTCGTATCAATTTTATAATCCATGTCGCGTGTCATATTTGATTTCACATGCCATAACGTTCGGGTCTATAGTGCTTGGGTGACGTGGATTGGGTTTGATTATCGTCATAGGATTGATTGTGATTTACTTGGGTGTCGCATGTGATCGTTATGTCGAGTAAAGGCCCTTGGAGTCGATGGGCGTTAAGTGTTCGATAAAATGCTCGAATGAGCTTTGGGTGTGTTATGAAGAGTTTGGGTTGCTTGGTTTATCGTAGTATTCTTGTGGTTGTTTGGTCGGTCACTAGAATCCCCTTTGGGCAAATATTAACCCTCAAATCACTCCTTAGTTTTCGTTGTTGGTAATTGGGTGAATGTGGGCTTTGCGATATTGGGCGTCGTTGGGTTCTCCTTGAACATTGTTGTACCGATTCTTTGACTTCATGGTAGGTTGCCCTTGGTTGGGGAACCTTGTTGAATTGTGGGAATTTAATAAGGAATGCAATGAACTTAATGAACGACAAATACAGAGATGGATCCTACGAGGACCACTCCTTGGCAATCTTAAATCATTCACTTGACTCCAACCAAATGAAACACCAATAATCATGTGAGCAAATGAGTGTGATGTGGATCGATTTCATAGGAGGGTACCATTCAAGGGATTGGGAGGAATGTATGCCCCAACCTTTGAAATTGATATTTGGATGTGAACTGTGTCCCGTGACCCGTGACCTTGTATTGTGGGGGTAAGGACAAGTTCAATCGAGTCCCGTAACCCTTGCCCTTGTATTGGGGGGTATGACTTCGTGTGATTAATGGTACCCATCCGGGCTTAGGATGTGTTTTCCCTACCTGCATTACGACCCTGGGTTAAGGATGTGTTTGCCCTTCCCGGTTGATATTTCGTGTGTGATGCCCGTCGTGACCCCTTAAGCCGCCAAGTGGGAATAGTCATAGTAAGGGCTCGATGATAGTCTTGTGCCACCTCTTTGTGTCATCAAGGGGGCTGTTGGTCGAGACGATTTTTGGTGTCCCGTGACCCAGCCCTTGTGTTTGGTGGGTAGGACCTAGTGCGACCTCCTAGTACGTGATCTACATAGTCGACGATGTGGGAAAAGTCGGAATGGATGGCTTGAGCTCCCTTGTTTTGTCAAGTGGAGATAATTGTTGATAATACGTGAATAATGGAAAATCTACCTCCTTAACTCAAATATGTCTCCAAGATGAATAACACTTGAATCTATAACAATAATGGGATGGTGGGTGGTGATGGTGGCAAAGTAGTGGTTGTAGTCTGGTTACTTGTGGAAGGTTGGCTGGTGGCTTCACTTATTGTACATTAGGTTGGTTACCTTTGGGATTGCATCTAGGGATCACGAGTGGTAGAGTGACTTCTCATTGTTGTCTTGCGATTGGGTGTGCGTCTGTGCCTTGGGTTCTCCCCTTTCTCTACCCGTGTGAGGACACTTAGGCACATATTTGCATGTGTACACTTGCTAGTAGTTAACGGTTTTCCTGTTAGGCCGTGGAATGCTCATACCCTCTTTCTTTTCTCTTTTTAGTCTGTTTGCAGGGTGTTGTCCATTGGCGGATTTTGGAGACTTGTCTTCTGTTGGACCCCTTTGGAGTTTGCAGCCTTGGCCTCTCCTGGCATCTCTCCTGGGTACTTCACTGTACAGCTTTTCAGTTTTGGTTATTGTAGTAGGTAGTTGTTGTACCCCTTTTCCTTTTTCTTTCAGTAGATGTACCTTCTCTCCCTTTTCTGTATCATTTGTAACATGATGAATATTCTACTGATTGTGATGAGTAGCAATGATTAACACCCTCCTTTTTAGTTATGTTGTTCAAAAAAAATTTATGCTTGAAATGTTTCTATTAAAATCGAGGGGTGTTACAACCAGCACTGGATCTAAAATACTGACGGTATCCCCAATAATCTTCTGTAGCATAGACATGTGAAATACATCGTGAATACGTGACAACTCAATCTATAAATCCAATCTATAAGCCGTTTCTACAACTCTGTCCATAATCTCATAAGGACCAATGTATCGCGGCGCTAATTTACCTTTTCCTCGAAATATGATTACCCCTTCCAAGGTGAAACTCTAATGAAAATAAAGTCACCCACTGAAAACTCCAATTCCCATCTTCTGTTATCCGCGTAACTTTTCTGTCGACTCTGTGCAATTTTCAACCTTTCTCGAATAATTTTAACCCCATCAGTAGTTTGTTGAACCAACTCTGGACCCATAATTTGCCTTTCACCAATGTCGTCCCGACAGATAGGAGATCTACATCTCTGTCCATATAGTGCCTCGTAAGGAGCCATATCGATGCTGTTATGAAAACTGTTATTATACACAAATTCCATCAATGGTAAATAAGAATCCCAACTACCCACAAAATCAAGAACACATGCTCGTAGCATATCCTCCAATACTTGAATAGTTTGCTCAGACTGTCTGTTAGTCTGTGGATGAAATGTCATACTAAACTTCAATGTCGTACCTAAAGCATTCTACAAACTCACCCAGAATCTCGAAGTAAATTTCGGATCTCGATTACTAATAATAGTAATAGGCACTCCATGCAATCGAATGATCTAATCAACATATAACTGAGCATACTTGTCTACATTATATGTGGTCTTAACCTCTAAGAAATGAGAAGACTTTGTCAGTCGATTTACAATAATCCAAATAGAATCATACCCAGATTTAGAACGAGGCAATCCCACAATAAAGTCCATAGTCACGTGCTCCAATTTCCATTCCGGTATTGGTAAACTCTGCAACAACCCAGCTGGCCTTTGATGCTCTGCTTTTACCCATTGACAAGTGATACATTTACAGACAAATTCAGCTTTATTTCTTTTCATACCTATCTACCAAAAATTTTCCCGCAGATTCCGATATAACTTCATACTGCCAGGATGCATAGCATAAGCAGATCCGTGTGTCTCTTCTAGTAACTCGTAGTTTAGATTATCAATACTAGGAACACATAATCTATTCTTGAATAAAAGAATTCTATCATCTCGAATATGAAAATCAGATATCTCCCTATTTTCAACACGCTACTTTCCAAGCTTCTAAATAGAAAAGAATTTCTTCACCCTGGTACAAGATAAGCAAGATAGGCTACCCACAGTTTTTCGACTCAAAGCATTGGCAACTATGTTAGCCTTCCCTAAACAATAATGAATAGAGCAATCATAATCGGAAATCAACTCCACCTATCTACGCTGCCTCAGATTTAGATCTTTCTATATAAATAGATACTTCAAACTCTGATGATCTATATATATATGTCGCAAGTCACTCCATATAAATAATGATGCCATAGCTTGAGAGAAAATACAACTACAGTTAATTCTAAATCATGCATCAGATAATTCAATTCGTGTGACTTCAACTGACGAGATGCATAGGCTATCACTTTCCCTCGATGCATAAGAACACAACCCAAACCTTGCAAAGACGCATCACTATATATCACAAAGTCTTTCATACCCTCAAGAATAGATAAGATCAGTACAAATACTTACTTTTTCTTCAACAGCTCAAAACTCCTCTCACATTTATCTAATCAGACAAATTTAACCCCCTTACGAATCAACTTGGTCATAGGTAAAGATATTGATGAAAATCCCTGAATAAATTTTCGATAATAGCTTGCTAGACCCAAAAAACTACGAATTTCTGAAACATTAGATGGTCTTTCCTAGTTTAACATAGCCTCTACCTTTTTAGGATCAACAGTAATACCCTTTTCAGATATGAAATGCCCCAAAAAACAACGTGATCCAACCAGAACTCACACTTAGTGAATTTAGCATATAACTATTTATCTCTCAATGTTTGCAATACAACACACAAGTGATAACTATGCTCCTAAATAGACTTGAATAGATAAGAATGTCATCAATAAATATAATCACAAAAGAATCAAGAAATGGCTAAAAACTCGATTCATAAGATCCATAAAGACTGAAGGAGCATTGGTCAACCCAAATGGTAACACCAAGAATTCATAATGCCTATAATGAGTTCTGAATGTAGTCTTAGATACATCACTATCTCTCACCTTCACTTGATAATAACCCGACCTCAAATTGATTTTAGAATACACAGATGCTCCATTTAACTGATCAAATAAGTCGTCAATTCTAGCAAGTGGATATTTATTTCGAACTGTCACCTTATTCAGCTTCCTATAATCAATACACATACGCATTATACCATCCTTTTTCTGCACAAACAAAACTGGTTCACCCCAAGGAGATATACTAGGCTGAACAAACCCCTTTTCTAAAAGATCTTTCAATTGAATTTTCAATTCTAACAGTTCTATAGGTGTCATACAGTAAGATGCTATCGATATCGGACTAACTCCAGGCAATACCTCGATAGTGAATTCAACCTCTCTGTCAGGAACTACTCCCGATAACTCATTAGGAAAGATATCAGTAAATTCATTGACCACTGATAAATCCTCTATTTTGATTTCTGTGGTGACCGGACCTATGCCCCAGGAGAAAAGTCTAATATAAAACTTAGTCTGTCCGGACCGGAGGGTCCTCACCCTGGCCGACCGCCATCATCCGGACAGCTTCCCCTTCGGCGATATCCTTCGCCACCTCGCGACCGACCCCCGAGCGGACCGGATCATCCGGAGGGTCACCCTCCTGTCATTGTCGCGGGGGATCCAGTACGATGCCCCGTCCGTACGACCTAACCCGGTCCACCAACCGTCCAGGCCCACTACTTGGCCCTCGACGTACGGCCCACTCAATATTCTTGAGCCCCAAGTCAATATTTCTCTATAAATACCACCCGTGGGTACTGTTCACGGGATCGAGCGATCAATCCAGACTTTTGATCTCCGACCTCTACCGTCCGGCCTCCTCTCGTTTGCTTTACCTCTCCTCAAACCGTTACTAACTTAAGCATCGGAGGCCCCGTTGGTCAAAACCGATCGGCGGGCACTAACCTTTGTTTTACAGAAGCCAAGCAGGAGGACCCCTTTTACTTGTTTGCAGGGACCACTAGAGCCACCGGCGGACACCCGACCACCGTCTCCGGAAGACTAGCAACCGAAGCTCTCGTTCGGCGGAAACCAGCTACCACAATTGGCGTTCACAGTGGGACCAGCTAGCCCAAGTCTCAGTGGAAACCAGTTGTCTTCCCCTCTGTTGAGCTATTCCCCATGGATGACGGAAACAACACACCGGTGGCCCAGGACCCTACTCTCCCCATCGGACCTACTCCTGCTCCTCCTCAGCATGTCTCACTGAGGCTCTTCGCCTCTCCGTCTGGCCTCACGTCGGAGCTTGGGTCGACTTATGCAGCGGCCATGGACCGGATGCTGAAGGAGAGGGATGCAGAGATCGCCCAGCTTCGGGACCAGGTGACTCGGATGGCCGGCGCCCAGGACTCAGCTTCACGATCCTCAGGGCAACGCAGGCGCCGGCGCAGATCGAAGGAAGACAGGGAGCGCAAAGGAAAGGAAGTGGCCGAAGGACATGATTGTCGGCCAGACCACTCAGAGGGCAACGACAGGCGCCCCAAGCATCCTGAGTCTGTCCCTCTCTACATATACGAAGGGGGAGAGTTCGTTGAAGTCCGCCCCCATGACCTGCAGGATTTCTGGCCGGACACAGAGGACTCCGGCCGACAGAGGGAGAAGCACCATCACGGCCGGGAGGAAAGGCACCGACACCACTCTCCGGTCTCTGACGATGACCGTAGGGAGCATCGGTGCCACTGAAAGGACCACCATGCCGACTACCCCTGCGGGCAGGCCCTTCAAGCTGTCGATGCTCGCCTGAAGCAGCTCAGCCTTTCTCCTTTCTCCCGGACCATCGAATCGGCCGTCCTTCCTCCTGGCTTCAGCTTGCCAAAGTTCACCAGGTATAATCCAAAGACCGACGCCTACACCCACCTCATCTACTACCGACAGATCATGGCGCTCTACTCTTCGAGCGACGCCGCCCTATGCAAGGTCTTCCCTACGAGCCTTGGCACCCAGGGCTCGCTTTGGTTCAACAAGCTTCCCACTCGGTCCATCCGGAGCTTTAGAGACCTGGAGAGGACCTTCCTTGCCCGCTTCGTCACTAGCGGCAAGCAGAAAAAAGAGGTCAACTCTCTGATCAGTCTCAGAAAGCGACCAGACGAGACCCTCCGGCAGTACGCCGACCGCTACTGGGAGCTGTACAACGACATCCAGAACTGCGATCAGGGAGTCGCCACCTCCTCCTTCAAGATGGGCCTAGAGTCCGAAAGCCCCATGCTCCGTGAGCTCATGCTCCATCTTGCGGAGAACATGGATGATCTGATGCAGATGATTGACAAGTTCTGTCAATTGGAGGACCTTCTGGCCGAGCGTGCCTCCATCCGGCCCCCTCAGGCATGGCCTGCCCCCGCTCAGCACAACCGGAGGCAGGTTAACATGGTAAAAACTGGGGATAGGAGGGCCCCCAAACCGAAGGACTACGTGGCGGAGACCACGGTTTTCACAGAGCCAATCTACATCGTCCTCCGGCTGATCAGGGATGAGCCGTTCTTCAGGGAGCCGGATCACAAGCTGGGAGAAAGGCATCCCAACGGGAAGGCCTACTGCACCTACCACCGAGAAAGGGGACACTTCATCACATCCTGCCTCCCCTTCAAAGCATACATGGAGCACCTTGTCCGGCAGGGCCATCTCGACAAGTGGATCGATCGGCACCGGACATCGGCCGCCAGGCCCAACGCATGCCCAGTAAACCAGGGAGAAGAAA
>NMUG010003522.1:0-14712 GCA_002855965.1 Monotropa hypopitys
ATTTGTAGATGGCTTTGAATTCGTCCATAGAAGATTGTATTGACATAACAATTGTTGCAGGCTTTCCATATTTTTCAATCCCAGTGAACCTAACTCGTCTGATTTCATTATCATAGAGTTTGGCATTTGCAAGGTTAGAAGAAGCAAAAAAAGGCCTTTTGTCTGCCCAAATTACTTCTACATCATCACCATGCCAAAAGATCAAGCATTGATGAAGAGTAGAAGGGACATCCATGCATACGTGTATCCAATCACGGCCCAACAGTAAATTGTAACTTGAATGAGCATTAACCACAAAGAAAAAAGTGGTTAGAGTTTTTGTTCCAACGTGTAGATTCATAATAATTATACCTTGGGCTATGGTAGTGCCTCCAGCAAAGTCAGAAATGATGGCACTAGAAGGTAACAGATCTTGATCTCCTTTGTCCAACTTGATGAGCATAAAACGTGGCATGAGATTAGCAGCAGACTCATTATCCACCAGGATACGATTAACAGGAATCCCATCCAGATGACCTTAAATATAAAGAGAACGAAGATGCTAGGTCACCATTTGATCTGGCTTTTCAAAGATGACGCTTGCCACAAGAGATGGACGGTATGCAGTAGGTCCATCCTTAAGAACCACAATGGATGGAATATGAGACTCAGAAGTATCTGAGGAAGATGCTTTCAGCACTGACATAGGAGCAATAGGATTGATAGATCTGATCTCTGGAGTATTACCTGCAGCTTCCACATCGCCAATCATAGAAGATGGATGTCCTTCTTTGGCCATAAAAGAAGTAGAATGAACAAATATCATGTTATATGGGAGTTCGGCCAAAGAAGATGTAATTTTTGTGATAGGGGTCTCTTCCTGTACCACCAACATAGTTTCTGAAGAACGAATGTTGATAGGATGGGGTTTTGTCAAGATATCCTTCCATGCAGGCTTCCGTGCTCTAGAAATCTCAGTAGAAGAGGATTCTCCCTTCCTAAAAGTAGGTTTCTATGCTGGACGATATTCCATGCAAGATTTCTTCTGTTTATTCTGAGGTATGGAGTAATGCCTTGGGGGAATAGGTGGAGGAGTAGGAATTCCCTATGCCAATCTCTCAGCCTGACGAATCCTTTGTCGTCATCATTTCTGCGATTTTGTCAAAGGATTCTCAAGCTGTGGGAATTTGGGATGTCTAACTTTGAACCAATGATTAGGAGAAACAGATCCAAGTGGCTTAACCATCCTAGGCATGTTCTCTTGGGGTGCTGTGATGACCAAAGATAACATCTGTCTTTGTACTTTATAAGTGACAGGCTGTAAGCGACTAAACACAGAAACACGCTTCTGCTGAAGATGTCGGGGAGAAGGTGATGGAGTTTCTTCCCTTGGACGTTTGACCACCATACTCTGTATGTGCCTTGGCTTCTTAGATCTTCCACATTCACAACAATGATGGATAGATGACTTCTTTGGCTTAGAAGAAGATCCACTGCGACTTCTAATAACTTCTTGATCCCACCAAGTAGGAGAATTGTGATTATCAAGGGAATCTTCATGGTTATGAACAATTTGCTTTCCTCTGGCAGCTCATGAGGGAACTCCTAGAGAATTCTTCTGCCTTGGAACAGTCCTAGGCACACCTCTCATGTCTACTTGAACCATATTGGCGCCAAAGTCAGCAGGAAATGGATCCTTATCCACTTCCATTTGTTTCTTTGCAACTTCAGGGCATTTATAATCCCCTTGTCAATCATGTCCTGAATTGCATTCCTGAAGATGATACAATTGACAGTGGTGTGGTTCCAGGAATTATGATATTTTCAATATTCCTTGCCTTTGATTTCAACAGAAGATGGAATCTTGTGACCAACAGAAAAGCGTAGGAGTTTGTCCGCCATGAGTTGGTCGAAAATTTCTTCTGATTTTGTGATGTCAAAAGTGTATGCCCTAGTTGTCTTAGGCGAAGCCATGGATCCCTGAGCTTTAGTGGGCTCCACTTTGACAAACGCTTTTCAAGCGTATGGCTTTCAGCTGACAATTTCTGCAACTGTAACTTCTGGGTTATCGTATGTCTCCGCAATAGCCACTTGATAATTGGGGTCCCTATAATAGGTTCCCTTAGAAGCATTGCGGCGATCCAGATCTTCTATCAATATTTATTCATAACGAGTGGCCCTTACAGCCAACTCAAACAAATCCCTGAAAGCTACATCGACAAATTTCTTTTTTAACTCCAGACATAAGCCATTTTGGGCTAGACGCACATACTCAGTTTCAGGCAGAACTACTTTACACTTAAAGCGAGCAATTTTGAACCGAGTGATATATGTCTCAGCAAGTTCTCCAGGCATTTGGTAAAGCCTACATAGATCTGCTAAAGTGACCTCCTGTTCGGTTCTATAGAATTGTTTGTGAAATAATTCTTCTAATTGGGTCCATGATTGGACCGAATTAGCGGGAGATTTATGTACCAAGTGAAAGCAGTTGCAGTAAGAGAATTGGGGAATAGCCTCATTTTAAGAAACTCATTACTCGCTGCTTCTCCACACTAAACAGAAAAGCGTGCCACATGCTCCACTGTTGACTTAGTATCTTCCCCTGAAAATTTAGAAAAGTCTGGGACCTTGTATCCCTTAGGGAATTCTACTCGGTCAACGACTTCATTATAAGGTTTTTTGTAGATAGGCCTTCCAAATTTCTGCAAAGCAGGTCTAAATTGGTCTTGAACGTAATCAATGACATGTTCTTTGCTAAGAAGGGTAGGATTATGAGGATTAGAAGATGTAAGTATCCCCTCAAGAGATATAACATTGGAAGTAGAAGCAAAGAGAGGATTGGGCTCTTTCCATCTTCCTGGAACTGCTCCAGGGTGAGAGGATGCACCCAATTTTAACTTGCCACCCACTTGAATATCCTTCGTCTCCTCTGTGTGGTTGAACTGGGAAGGCGAAGAAGATGATGCTTGGTAAAGGGGTAAGACGAAACCCTGGCGACCAGGCATCTTGAGTTGATCTATAACACTCCCAAAATTTGAAGTACTTTTTTTGAGGAGTGTTAAATGGGTAAGAGTATCCGAATGAAGGGTAAAACAACTAACACAGCACACTACCCAATCACACTAACTATTACAATACATGCTTGCTATGAAATGACATACTACTGAAAGGAGGCCAATAGGGTTTTATAACACAACCCTTTACAACAATGCCTCAACTAAAAGAAAAGGGTCAAATAGGATTTTATAAAACAATCATGTACAAGGTGGCCAACAGAAAATAAAAGAAGAAGAACTCATCAACTACAGTCCGGC
The DNA here is from genome assembly GCA_002855965.1 of Monotropa hypopitys. Lineage (NCBI taxonomy): Eukaryota > Viridiplantae > Streptophyta > Magnoliopsida > Ericales > Ericaceae > Monotropa > Monotropa hypopitys. The sequence goes on from NMUG010003522.1 coordinate 3,294, forward strand.
CAAGCTTCAAGTCCTATAAAGGATCCCACAGCCACTCCCGGTTAAAGGGACAAGTCCTACAAAATTAGAGGGTCAGACACCACCGCCTGGTAGAGATAATCCATCTCCTAACGTCTATAATATTGGGATGAAGGTGTGTGATCATGCAAGGAATGTAATATGACATATGCAATGGATCTCATTAAAATGTAAAACCATAAGTTTGTTCTTTCATTCCACATTCGACTCAAAGTAGAGTAAAAGTAAGACAAGACTCACGAGAGGATTATAAACACTGAATGTGACCCTACGTTTTCCAAAAACGACTCATTTCCTTTCTTTCAAAACAATTGGTTTCTAGTATATCAATTAACCCGCATTATTCAGCGTTTCCATTCATTTCCCACCGCTTATAGAGATAAGGGCAATATCAATCATTGTTTGAGTTTCGGCTTGTTCCACGCTAGTCGCTCGTCAATAGACCAACCGATAAGATCCTCATATTCCTCAACACGTCGGGAGGGGCCAGCAGCAGCCATTGGCAGAGCACAGAGCAATATGTATAATGGAAAGTCTCGACATATAAGAAGACGACATAATTCCATTAGACAACTACTCTCACGAGGTATTGTCACTATTGACTATGTAAAGTCAAAGGACAACGTTGCGGATCCGCTAACCAAAGGGTTAACAAGAGAGTTAGTTGAAAAAACATCGAAAGGAATGTGTTTAAAGTCTACAAAGATGAAAGAAGTTATGACGGAAACCCAACCTAGTTGACTGGAGATCCCAAGATCTAGGTTCAAAGGGACAACTAAGTCATAATTCTCTAGCTGATATCACTGTTGAATTACAAACTCACACTCATTCCTATGATGCAAACAGTGATTGATGAAGGATAAGCTGTGGAGCTTTTAATGACTTTGTCATGTGTGGGGGAAAGTATAATGATTATACTCATTGACAAAAGTCACCTATGTGAGTGTGAAGTGGGGCCGCTTTTATTAGGATTGGAAAAGCGAATCCTTGAACAAACACTTGCAGAACCAGGCGCGTGTTCATGGCCAAAACGAACACACCATTGAGAACTATGTTGTGACAGGAAAAGTCCTGTGTGAAGTCTATTATCTTGGTTTACACTAACGGCAGAACAGTTCAAGGCATCATGTCCACTGGTTTGCCAGTAATACCCGATAGGTTCTCACAAAGGAAGGTTCAAAGCTAAACGCTACCTATCCTATGCAGGGCTGATCCGTTGTACTCTCTCTGTAGTAATTCGAGTCTCCTTCTTCGAGTCTTTGTTCTTTCGTATCTTCGTTGATTATGTCAATATCATTCATGTGGAGGATTGTTGGAAAAAACTATGATTTTTCTGAATTTTGAAAAATTAATTCCTGAGGGAATTGATCTCCGATTAAGGATTTTTTGGATTTTTTAGATACTCCTAGGATAGGAGTTCGATTAGAAAAAAGAATCGACAAAATCCGTTAAAAGATTAATGAGATATTGCCGTGCAAAGTCGGTTCGGGACGATTGAGGGGAGTACCCTCTTTTGAGTTGTGTCCCACATTGGAAAATGTATGAGTTGATGATGGATTTATTTATTGTGGTGTGTGACTTAGTGTCACAACCAAGTGAGAGGAAAGTAAGGTGATGTGCGCATCACTTATTTTCCCACACGCGCACACACGTGCGCGCCGCTGCCGCTCGGCCGACCGTGCCGTGCCGTGCCCGTGTCCCGCGTCCCGCGTCCCGTGGTTTAGTGAAATGTACCTTCATGCCTGGAGTTAATCTTTTTGGACAAAATTCAATTGGGCTTAGTGATTAATTCCAATTTTATTTTGGGTCCCAAACATTACGATTAAACCCATGGCCCAACTTTTAGCCCATGGCCCTATCACCCAAAGGCCAGTTGATGGCTATGTGATTCATCTCGAAAAAAACCCTAGCATTGAACACTTGCGCGTATCAATCGGATCGGTTGCAATGGTATTCAAACGTTTCAGTCTGTTGGAGGTTAATCAATGGTATTCAAAACGTTTCTGTGTAACTCATATATTTGCAATCAATTGCAATAGTCGTTACACAAATTGTGGACGATAAATTCGTGCTGAGCCCGATCAATCAAGAAACAATCTGATTCTTCAATCCTCTCACTTTCGTCAAACTTCAGTACTGCTTCCAAGGTTCTGTAACCCACCTGTTTCAGTCAAACTGAGAATACTCCTGCTTCGAAGGTACTAGATATACAAGTATATCGCAGTTCTTCCCGTTTCTTCTCGTTTCTACAGAGGTTGTACAGTCTCGATTAAGTTCGACTGCCCGTTTTGTATAAGTGCAATACAAATCGGTGTTCCGATTGTATCCTGGGAATCGAACGTCGAAAAGCCCTCTCGCACTCGGTGGAGGAGACGAATTCGATTTAAGGATACTGTGTATAACACAGGCCTTCAGTGACTTTCGTTTGCTATTATTTTGCTAACGTTGGTTTATTGCAGATTTGGTATTTTCTAACATTATTTCTGCAGATATTCATTTCCTTTTCTGCAGATTTTCGGTACAGTAAATAACTTCTTGCAGTTTTTGAGAAATAGTTCTAACATTATCATCCCTGTCAACAAGTTTGAATTTCATTACCAAAGATACTTCCTCTTCACGATCATATTATTTATTTTTCAATTGCAATTTCCTTTTAATTTTCTGCAAAGAAAAGTAGAAGACCTTCAGACTCTTATAGTCTGATAGAAAGACACCAGTAAGAAAGTTAACTTGGAAGAACCTTCTTCCAACCTTTGTCTCAGCGTTGGCTCAAAAGATTGATTAGAAACTCTGGCAATTTTGCTTTTTCTAGCATCGACCAAAATACTAGTGGGATGAAGGTTTTAAAACTCTGTATCTTTTAGTTTTTCTCTGAGCAAGTACTTTTTTACCTTTCCCTTCTTCATCTTCCTTTCTCAGTTGTGCTATAAGGCCTGAACTCAATCCCGAATTTGGTCCCGAATGTCCTATGTGGTGCCAAAGGACATTCGGGACCAAATTCGATAAGTGTTTGAAGAAGGGAAAAACTGAGAAAAGACATTCGGGACCAAATTTGGGATTGAGTTCGGGCCTTATAGCATTTTCCTTTCTTGATTGATTCCTTTTTGGAATGGTCAATAAGATCAGGAACAGAAGTACCAACTTCCAGAATATGGTTATATTTAAAATCGACAACTATAAATAATGGAAAATGCTATGGGTACACACATCCCATGTGCGTACCGGTACAAAGAGCCCGAGGCCGTGTTTTCCGGGCCTCGGGTGGAAAATCCGATCCGACCAAAAAATAAAAAAAATGTTTTATGCTACCCTGTAAAAAATCAGCTCGTTACCCAAGGTATACCACATGTATTAATAGCCAACTCAATAGTTAATTTTCACATTAGGTTCCTCGTATAGAGTAAGGGCCAAAGGCCTAGATGTGATTTTCCCATATAGGTCCAACGTGTCAACATGAATGATTTACATTCAATTTGCCATATCTAGGTTCCATTCACATTTTCCCCAAAATTACATGACAAGTCAAAACAAGGGTTTTCCAACATTTGGGTCTTTTTTATTCAATTCATAAATTTGTCAAATTAATACATAGTGGGACCTAGATGCATGCTCTTACACTACCCTAGACAAGGTTAGAACACCCAATTGATTTTCTACAAGACCCAATAACAAACATCATTACCACTTACACAAAATCAAGGATTTTGAGTATAACCCAAAGACATATGAATACACAAGAATAGAAATCCCTACCTTAGGAAGATTAGACTTACAAACCACCGAGAATCCTCCACACACGTCCTTGATTTGAGCACACCATCGGATAGAGCTTGAGGAATTCTCCAAGCTTTGTGAAGAGCAAAATCCAAGAAGAATGCTTGAAAGGTTAAACAATTAAAGAGAGGTTTTGTATTTGAGAGAGTTTAGGAGAGGGAAGAGAGAGTGGTTGTTGCAAAATCCCGAAAATATAAAACCCTAGGACCAAAAGGTTCAAAACCCACAACTTAAATCGTCTAGTCAGCACTCCCCGTCTGGACAGGAATATCGTCGTCTGGACGAGCACCCATCTCCATCCGGACGAGCACCCATTTTTTTTAGACAAAACTCTTGTTGTACAACCTAGCCCTCACTGTTAGCTCATCCAGAAGGACCCCCTTCCCCGTTTGGACGAGGAATATGTTGTTGGTGCAGAATGTTGCTGAATCTCTCCTGAGCCTCGTCGACGCAACCATGAATATTTCCTCAACCTTCGACAAGCCAAAACAATGTCCCTCGATCACACCATGCCATCCACAACGTTACAACCAACTCCCACGATCGAATTAAGCGAATCGATACAAACGATCTAGTAAATTAACGAACGACTAAGGTGTAATCGTAATCGATATAATACTTAGAAAATATTAAAATGCAATAAAATTTACAGAGTGTGACATACTCCCCTCCTTACAAAAATTTCGTCCCCGAAATTTACTAAACGAAACGCGATAAGAAAGAATCAAAATGGTTACCTCATTCGAAAATCATAGGATGCTTCTCTATCATCTCGTCACATCTCTCCCAAGTAGCCTCCTCTAAGCCGTGGTTCCTCCAAAGGACTTTCACCAAAACAATCGTCTTTTCCCACAAAGTCTTCTCTTACGTGTCCAAAATGCGTATTGGTTGTTCTTCGTACGAAATGTCCGCTTCCAACGCTAACGTAGACCAATCCAAGACGTGAGACAGATCCGGTTCATATTTTTAAAGCATGGAAATATGAAAAACATCGTGGATATTCGCAAGAGTGTATGGTAATGCCAAATGCTAAGTAACTTCCTCAACTTTCTCAACAATATCGAATGGCCTAATGAAATGCGGTGCAAGTTTCCCCTTCTTCCCAAAGCGAGATGTCCCTCGGTCCAGCGACCCCTTTAAGAAAACATGATCACCCACCTCAAAAGTCAAAGGACGACGACGGTTATCTGTGTAGATTTTGTATCAACTCTGAGCTGCTAATAATCTCTGACAAATTTTCTTCACTTGCTCGGTGACTAATTGCACACTCTCCAGTCCCATCACTACAGAATCTCTAACCTCGGTCTATCACATCGGCGATTGACATGGTCGGCCATACAAAGCCTCGAACGGTGCCATACTAATGCTAGATTGGTAACTATTGTTCTACACAAATTCAACCAATAGTAAACAATTCCACCAACTATCAACGTAGTCCAACATGCAAGCTCGTAGCATATCCTCTAAGATTTGAATAGTATGCCCTGATTGCCTATCGGTCTACGGATAAAAAGCGATGCTGAAATGCAAATCAGTACCGTAAACCTTCTGCAAACTCCTCCAAAAATGAGATATAAAGCGCGGATCACGATCAGAAACAATAGACAATGGTGCTCCATGGAGACGGATAATCTCTCGAGTGTATAGTCGGCTCAACGAATCCAGTGACTGTGACAAACTAATCAGCAAGAAGTGAGAAGACTTGGTCAACCTATTGACGACAACCCAAATGACATCCTTCCCATTCTGCAAATCTCAGCAAATCCGAAACGAAATCTATGGTGACACGATCCCATTTCCACACTGGAACTAGCAACGGCTGCAACAAACCTGCTGGATGTTGGTGCTCAGTTTTCACCTATTGACATGTCAAGCATCTCATCACGAATATAGCAATATCTTTCCTCATCCCCGACCACCAAAATTGGCATCGGCACTAGAAGTTTCCCTTTGAAGCGAACACTACCATCTTCGAATATGGCCTAACCAAGTGGAGCCTCACCATCCAAGCATTTAGAATGAGCTCTCAAAGCCTCCTCATCGGTCACTTGGGCATCAATCACACATCGAGATAAATCAGAATGAATGGTTAAATTGCACAAAGTCGCACCTCCTCCAATGTCTTCGGCATGCAAAATGAAATCGTCCAATCCCGAAACACTCTTCAAATTATGAATATCCAAGTGAGCGAGGTGACAAGACCTACGACTCAAGGCATCTATGACAACGTTGGCTTTCCCCAGGTGATACTGAAGCTCGAAATCATAATCTTCTAAGTACTCCATCCATCAACGTTGCCTCAAATTGAGCTCATTCTGCATGAACAGATACTTGAGACTTTTGTGATCCGAAAATACCTCGAACTTTTTGCCATACAAGTAATTTTGCCAACTCTTCAAAGCAAAAAATGATAGCGACAAGCTCCAAATCGTGCGTTGGATAATTTCTTTCATGCGTCTTCAGCTGTATGGAACTATACGCAACCACTTTTGCACCTTGCATGAGAACACAACCCAAACCTTCCTGAGATGAGTCACAATAAACAAAATAACCCATTCCTCTCTCTGGCACTATAAAAATAGATGATGAAATCAAACGGCTCTTCAACTCCTCAAATACAACCTCACAAGCATCGTCCCATACGAAACGAATATCCTTTTGCATCAAACGAGACATAGGAGCGGCAATGCGAGAAACATCAAGAACAAATCAGCGGTAGTAATCGGAAAGACCCAAGAAGCTACGCACCTCGAATACATTAGTTGGCCTCGGCCAAGTGACAATAGCATCAATCTTTGCTGGATCCACTAGAACTCCCTCTTGGGACACGACATGACCCAAGAACTTGACCTCCGGCAACCAAAACTCGCATTTACTGGGTTTGGCATAAAACTGGTGCTAGCTCAGAAGCTCAAGAACAATACGAAGATGCTCGACATGCTCCTCAGAAGTAGCTGAATAGATCAAGATGTCATCAACGAATACCATAACGAATTGATCTAAGTAGGGGCAGAAGATGTGATTCATCAAATCCATGAATGTAGCTGGCGCATTGGTTAGCCCAAATGGCACAACCACAAACTCGAAGTGACCGTAGAGGGTACGGAAATTAGTCTTAGGAATATCCTCCTTACAAATACGAAGCTGATGGTAGCCCGACCTTAAGTCAATTTTGGAAAATCAAGTCAACCCTTGCAACTGTTCGAAGAGATCATCTATCCTCGGCATAGGATAACGGTTCTTGATGGTGATATGGTTTAGCTTCCTATAATCAATACACAAGCAAAGAGTTCCATCTTTCTTTTTTGCAAACAATGCAGGTGATCCCCAAGGAGAAGAACTCAGACGGATAAAGCCTAACTCAAACATTCAACTCCCTCAGCTCAGCCGGCACAAATTGATACGGAGGAATGGATATAGGTGCGGAACCCGGATGAAGATCAATAGAGAATTTGATGTCTCTAATAAGAGGTAAGCCCGACAATTCTTCAGGAAAGACATCCGGAAAGTCACTAACTACGAATGGCAACTCCATATGGCCCGATACATCATCATTTAATGCTAACCTAGCAAGAAAACAATGAATCGATGAAGACTCCTTTGAATAAAAAAAGCTGAAGTCATAGGCTCTCGGCGATCTCCCATGAAATAGAAATATTCTCCGTCAGCATCACGAATGAGAACTCGACGATGATAGCAATCGATAGTGGCATGATGAGAAGACAACCAATCTATGCCCAATATAAGATCGAAACACGCCATATCAAGAACAATAAAGTCGAAAGTAAATTGTCAGTCTGAAATAGTAATCTCACACTGACGACAAATGTAACTCAACGGTATGCGACCTCCAACCGGTGACTCAACTACAAGAGGAGGATCAGACACCTCCAAATCTAAACCCAATGCTGATGTGAAAGAGAATGCCAAAAAGGAATGTGACGTGCCAGAATCAATAAGAACATATGCCAAAGAATGGTAGATAAGAATCATACCACGCACAACAGAAGTCTCTGGCACCTTTGTAGCAATTGGCTGCTCTACCGCTAGATCTGTATAGACTCGTCCCTATGTCATGTGTGGCTGACATGCTCTATTCCACTGACCAGAAGACTACCCTGGCCCAGATGAGCCTCTCCTGACAAACCTGGACCCTTGACTGGAAGGTGCAGGAGCTCGCTAGAACTGCTGTTGCTGCTGAGTCTAACGGGGCTGCTGAACAGAACCTGCCTTGCTGCGCTCTCCCCTCTTAGCATGACAAGATCTAAAAGTATGACCTATCTGACCACACTCGAAACAAGTGGTCTGTGGACACTCGGCACAAAAAATGACCTGGCTGATTGCACCTGTGACACACGATGTCTGCCCGGTGGGACACATCCTAACGATTTCCCTGCGACTGTGATCCCTGACTCCGCTGAAAGCGAGAAGGCTCATGCGACCTCTTCCTCCCAAAACTGCCCGAAGAACTACTCGACCCCGAATATTGATTTCTTGGTTCTCATACCTTAACCTCTTTGACCGGCTCGCTCTTCGATTCAATCAATCTGGTGCACTCCACCAAGTTAGAAAAAACGGATGCGATGACCCACAACAAGACGTTGGATAGTAGGATGTAGGCCTTTCTCAAATCGTTTGCATTTCTTCTCCTCAGTGTTTACCCAATCATGGGAAAACCTTGACAGTGACTGGAATTTGGTAGCGTACTGGTTCACTGACATCGACCCCTATTCTAGATTCTCGAACTGCTCGCACAACTTATCACGAAAGCACTCCAGAAAATACTGGCTTTCGAAAGAATACTCAAAGTCAGTCCACGACATACCAACAAGAGGATCAACAATAGCCTGAGGGTTAGCACTCCCAAGCACTCGCAAAGCATCATGTCTGCCATCCACCAGAGTAGACCACCATTCACTGGCCTCACGAATGAGCTGAAAAGAAGCAAGAGAAATCCGAATCTTGTAGTCGCCGATCTCCAACATCTCAAAAATCTTCTTCACCTCTGTCAGCCAATGATTCACCTCGATAGAATAAACTTCGCCATTGAACTTCAGAGGGTCCATGTGGCGAAACTCACGGAGCGCATCCAAAATACGGTTACCGACATGATCCCTTGCTACCGCCACTCCCCTGCTAGCTTCTACCACTGCCGTCGTGATCTCGCAGATAAACTGCCCAGCATTGGCCAGTCCTTCGGGGATAACCCCTTCGGCTTGAACCACGTCGGGAAACTCCCTTTGTTTCCCATTAACTTCTTTACTGCTCGCATCGGGAACTTCAACTCCACGGCGTTCATGACCCATATCCCCTACGCGACATCCGTCCATTTTCTACGAAACAAGAGAAATGGGAATCATCAAAAGGTGGAATTTAATAACCACCTCAACGAATAAGGAGAGTACTAGAAATGACGTAGAAGCAATGCTACATCCAACAAGACTTCGATGCAAGAGTACTCAACCTACAACTTACTTGGAATTTAAGATGAAATAACACCTTTCATACCCTACACACACTTCAAGATTTTAAGACAACTCATAGGTTCACCACTTAGTATTAATGCTTTAATTTCATGCCATGCACACCCAAGCAATCATATGCAATGTGAATTTAATCCAAACCCGATGCACCCATGTAGAACTATTTGTCCTCTTCCAATGTCCTAAGTTTTCGCAACCTTTTGCTGTGATACCAATTGTAACACCCTTAAAAATTTAAACCATTTTTTTGAAGATAAACAAGGATATAAGAGCATTGATAAAATTCTAAGAGAACAATGAACCATTCCCACAAAACATTCCATGATCCACATCACACATGACTTTAAATGAAAACAATTCAGGTGTTAACTATTACAAAACATGAGCAACAAAAGGAAATGCAATACAAGTCCATATGTTGGACACATGTTCCAATGCTCATCCACAAATTCTTGAACTCTACCAAGCTATGCCATTGGATCCTTCCCTAAAAAAAGAGAGGGTTAGGCCACACCTAGTAGGAAAATCCAAACAAAAGATTCATATGATTGCGATACACAAATGTAGTAAGGATGCATACATGCGAGTTAAGTAAAATACCAAAGTGCGAACTACCAAGTGAAAGGCAAGACTATTCCAAGATTTTCCCATATACTTACGATCAATTCGATATCATAATTTCATCTTTCATCAAGTGAGGACAACAAGCACTCAAGTCAACCAAACTTTGAAGCTATGGTGAAGGATCAACAAGCACTCAAGTCATGTTTCGATTCATCCACGAACTTCAACATCAATCATCGTCGTTTATTAGAGATCAAGCTATCGAAGCCCTCGAGTGAACTTCACTTTTTTAACTCTTTCAAAGATTTGAAGAAATCATCAAGCAACTCAATTCAACATCAAGCTTCTATGGCCATTGGAATGCAAAGTCAATCAGAGATCGAATCAGAGGATTTTTTGTGAACACATCATAGAGGAGTGTACCCATTTTTCTTGAAATAAATAATAAAATAATTTTTGTACATTTTTTTTGTGTCTTTATTGTAGGACCGAAATTTGTGTGTTACAAATTTTGGCATGCACAGTGGGACCTCTCTACCTATCATCTCTTTCTCCTAAGGCGAGTTATTCAGAAATGGTTTCTAAGAAGATTCAGACTACTCATATCAATAAAAAGGTTAGCATGAACGTCATTGTTGCCACTAGCAGCGGTAACACTTCCACTGGCCCTGTAACGCATAGCAAGGCAAGAACATCTACTCTCATTTCAAGTTAAAGAAATGACCCACCAAGAGTTTCATATGGCAAGTATGAAAGTGCCATGACTGTCACGCCCCGGATTTTCAAACCATTTTTTTATTAACTTTATAAATGGGGAAAGCAAGCATGGTCCAGCATAATTTAAAACAAGTCTAATTATCAAATACATCCCATTCCAAATTACATAAAATCCGAGAGTGAATGCGGAACATAAACATAGCTAAATAAAGTCCAAAAGTCCAACCCACAAGTTAAAGAGAGAGGTCTAGTTAAGTTAATACAAAACCATAAGTCAAGATAACCCACAACCCGGGTATTTCAAATGAATAGTGCATGACTTTCAAGAAAACCTTTAAAACACTCCAAATGCTCAAGGAGCTTCAAGATCCTCCATGATTGGTTTCTTACCTGTGGAACCTTTAAAAAAAGAGTGTGTCACGCTAAAGTAGGGGAATATCTATCAACAAGCATGTTCTAGGCTAGTGTGAATGAGTCTGTGAATGTACAGAAAAATGTAAGCAACATACATGAGGCAATGCAAAGTAATGATCCGACATCTACAATGTGACTTCACAAGCCAACATACAAGTGAGAATACTAACCGAGGATACTAGAATCAAGTATCCATATAAGTGTCATGAACAAGGGGATTCCATTACAAGTCTATCCCATAAGTATTTTATTTTCGTTTTCATAAGTCGCGGGATCCCTAAAGATCAAGTCCATCCCGTATACCTCCCTAGCTCATTAATGTCATGAATCCCGGAATCCCTACAAGTCAAGTCCATTCCGTATTCATCCATGGTGGCTAAAGTGGTATGAATCCCGGAATCCCTAAAAGTCAAGTCCATTCCGGATTCATCCAAATATCATTGTAACAT
>NMUG010003523.1:0-14712 GCA_002855965.1 Monotropa hypopitys
GAATGTGACAAATCGGGCCTTTCTCACTGAGCAAGTAAGCTCCATCATTCAGTCTAGTGCACCTCCCAAGTACAAAGATCATGGCTATCCCACGATAGCTATTACCATAGGGGAGGTGAAACTAGAGAGAGCATTACTTGACCTTAGAGCGAGTGTAAACCTTCTGCCCTATCATGTGTATAAGACCTTGGGTCTAGGAGAGTTGAAGCCCACCACGATAACACTACAATTTGCAGATATGAGTGAGAAGAGACCAAAAGGAGTGATTGAGGATGTCTTGGTACAAGTGGACAAATTTTACTTCCCTGTTGATTTCGTTGTCCTTGACACTCATCCGGTTGTGAATGTAAAGTCTCAAATCCTAGTCATTTTAGGACGCCCGTTCTTGGCTACGGCCAATGCATTGGTAAATTGTAGAACGGGTGTCATGCAAATCACTTTTGAAAATATGACTGTGGAACTGAACGTGTTCAATATTTGCAAACAACCGGGTGATAATGAGGACATTTACGAAATCAACAGTGTAGAGTTCACTTCTTTGATGGATAGAGGTGAAAAAAATGATCCTCTCTTGATGTGTTTGGTGAATGCCGGGATGGAGGACCATGTTCCATCACCGGCAGAGTTAGAAATTTTCGAGTTTCTTGATTGGGCGGAGGTATATCATGTGAACAAGTGGATGCCCAAATTTGAAGAGATTGACACTATTACTCAACATCTCATTCCGTCACGTGAACAACCTCCAAAACTTGAGCTTAAACAGCTCCCCTCTTACCTAAAATACGCTTATTGGGGGGCAGGAGAATCTCTTCCCGTCATCATCTCATCTGAGCTGAATGAAGAACAAGAGGAACAACTTTTGAAAATTCTGAAAAAGTATCAAGGTGTAATTGGTTGGTCCATTGCTGATTTAAAAGGCATTGATCCTTCCATTTCCACCCACAAAATCTGTCTTGAGGAAGAGACAAAACTAGTAAGACAACCACAAAGGCGTCTAAATCCAAATATGAAGGAAGTGGTGAAGGGAGAAGTTTTGAAGCTGTTGGATATAGGCATCATCTATCCTATCCCAGACAGTAAGTGGGTTAGCCCAGTACAAGTAGTCCCAAAGAAGGCCGGAATGACCGTCACAAAAAATGAAAACAATGAATTAATCCCTTCACGTATGGTCACCGGATGGCGAGTATGTATTAATTATAGAAAGCTAAACACTTGCACTAGGAAAGACCACTTCCCACTTCCATTCATTGACCAAGTGTTGGAGAGAGTTGCCGTACACGAATTCTACTTTTTTTGGATGGGTACTCGGGGTACAATCAAATTGAGATTGCCCTCGAAGATCAGGAGAAAACGACATTTACATGTCCGTTTGACACATTCGCTTACCGGCGAATGTAATGCCCCGGGTACCTTCCAAAGGTGTATGGTTGGCATTTTCAGTGATATGTTGGACAAGGTTGTGGAGGTATTCATGGACGACTTTTCAGTCTTTGGAATCTCTTTTGATCACTGCCTCCATAACTTTGACCTAGTGTTGGAGAGATGTGAAGAAAAAACTTTTGTTCTGAATTGGGAGAAATGTCACTTTATGGTGACAAGTGGAATTGTCCTCGGCCATATTGTGTCATCAAAGGGTATAGAGGTTGATCGTTCAAAGATAGGAATCATTGCCAATCTTCCTATACCCAAAACAGTGAGAGACATGCGTTCATTTTTGGGACATGCCGGTTTTTACCGGAGGTTTATCAAAGATTTCAGTTCGATTACAAAGCCACTATGCAATCTGTTGGGAAATGACGTCCCTTTTCAGTGGACGAGTGAGTGTGATAAGGCTTTCTCTTTCCTAAAGGAGAGGCTTACATCATCACCCATAATGAGGCCACCGGATTGGAACCTTCCTTTTGAAATTATGTGCGCTGCTAGTGATTTTGCAATCGAAGCTGTGTTGGGACAAAGGAGAGGGAAAGAGCCGTGTGTGGTGTACTATGCTAGTAAAACGTTGAATGATGCCCAAGTGAATTACACCACCACGGAGAAGGAATTATTGGCAGTCGTGTTTGTTCTAGATAAGTTCAGGCCCTACGTTTTAGGATCACCAATCGTTATTTTCACGGACCATTCTGCTTTGAAATATCTTTTGACGAAGCAGGATGCCAAGCCAAGATTGATGAGGTGGATCTTACTCCTTCAAGAGTTTGATATTGTCATAAAAGACAAGAAAGGAGTAGAAAATGTAGTGGCCGATCATGTGTCAAGGTTGTCCTTTAGTGAACATGAGCACTCCCTGTCTATTGTGGATTCTTTCTCCGACGAGCAATTGTTTGCTGTCAGAACTTGCCCGTGGTACGCTGACATAGTGAACTATTTGGTCACGGGCAAAGTTCCGGAAAATTGGAATCGGCTTGAAAAAGCCAAGTTGTTGAGAGAGGTAAAACGATTCTTCTTTGATGATCCATACCTGTTTAAATTCTGCCCGGATCAAGTGATGAGAATGTGTGTAGATGGGGATGAGATAAATGGTATCATGTCTTTTTGTCATGCCCAAGCATGTGGGGGGCACTTTTTTGCTAAAAAGACCGAGCCAAGATTTTACAATCTGGTTTTTACTGGCCCACACTCTTTAAGGATGTGTACTTATGGTCCTTGTCAACAACTTGGAAATGTGACCTGGAGGAATATGATCCCCCTTAATCCAATAATTGTGATAGAGGTGTTCGACTGCTGGGGCATTGACTTCATGGGTCCCTTACCGGTGTCGGAGGGACACATGTACATCTTGTTAGCTGTTGATTATGTATCCAAGTGGGTAGAGGCAATTCCATCTCGGACCAATGACCAAAGGGTCGTTGTAAAATTCATGAAAGAGCATATTTTGTCCAGATTTGGAATGCCTAGAGCTGTGATTAGTGATCAAGGAAGTCACTTTTGTAACAAACCTTTTGGGCTGCTCATGGCCAAGTATGGCATAACGCATAAGGTTTCCACAGCTTACCACCCACAGACCAATGGACAAGCTGAGCTTGCGAATTGTGAAATCAAGACCATTCTGGAAAAGACTGTTAATCCTAACCATAAGGATTGGTCACTTAGGTTGACCGATGCCTTATGGGCGTATTGCACTGCTTACAAAACCGTGTTGGGGGTGTCCCCATATCGGTTAGTTTATGGGAAAGCATGTCATTTACCTGTTGAGATGGAATACCGTACTTTTAGGCCATTAAGAACGTAAATTTCAATATGTTCATGGCCGGTTCTAAGAGGAAGTTAGATCTGAATGAATTGGAAGAGTTGAGGAACGAGGCTTATGAAAGCTCGCGTGTGTACAAAGACAAGGTCAAAGCCTTACATGACAAAATGATTTCAAGAAAAACATTTGAACCTGAACAAAAAATTCTTTTGTACAACGCGAGACTTCATTTGTTTCCTAGAAAGTTAAGGTCTAGGTGGTCAGGACCATTTGTGGTGAAGAAAGTGTTTACTCATGGAGCTGTGGAGATAGAGGATCCCACTAATGGTTACATTTCTAAAGTGAACGGGAAGAGATTAAAACCATTTTTGGAAGATGTTAGCAAGGAAGAGCTTGTGGAGGAGTTGTTGGATCCAGTCTACCTGGACCCTTCAGTTGAATGAGACATTTGATGAGGTTTGCCTGTACATAGTTCAATTTTGGTTAGTGTGTTTTTATATTTTCTCTTCTCCTAGCTTTGCTTGATTGTTGTCTTCTGTGCTTTAAGCATTGAGGACAATGCTCATGTCAAGTTGGGGGGAGAGGCTTAGCCTATTTATTTTGCTTCATTTAATAAAGTTTTTATAATGACTCGGACGGTCTAGCATAGCCGCCTGCCTCTTTTATCTTTAGGAGGTAGGGAAGAAAGTATTTTCAAAAAGAAAAAAAAATTTAGTGCTTTAATGGACTTGCTTTAATTCAATGGAGTGCGTACTGTGAAAACATGGGATCATACCTAAGTCATTCTTGCCACACTAAGTTAGGAGGCATTCAAGTAACTGGATAGGAAAACTTTTTTAGAGTTATTTTCTACTTACTTGGGATATGATTTTTAGATTTAAATTGGGGTGCATTGAAAGGCCCAACTCATCTCAAGTGGAGATCATTTAGCCACAAATTTAATTCCATTTGGCCTACCTTTCTTTGTTTGGGAAGTATTCATGGAAATTGCATTCTAGAAAACTATGTGCCTTAGGGGTTAATGTGTGAAGGAAATTAGTCATGGCATTCTTTTATTGAGAAACCCAGAAACATTGTCACCATTTGGCCAAAATTTTGAGCTTGTGTTGTTTTCACTCTTTGCTAAGAACTTAGGAAGCCTTTGGTGTCAATCTTTTATTGATTTTGGGGGAAAGGGAAGCAAAAACTTATCTGGTTTTCTTGAGTTGTACTACAGCAGAATAGAATCCCTCCTAAATTCCCAGAAGATCAAGCCTACATTTCCAGAAAACCAGATTCTGACCTTTACCGAATAACCTTCTCCCGGGAATGTGATGTATGAATTCCCGGGAATGGACCAAATTTTGCAGCCAGTTGTTGAGCAGTCCTATGGAGTCCCGGGAATTGGAAAATTGAAGTAACGGGAATTCAAGTCGTGGTGAATGAATTTTGTGGGCAAGGGCCATCAGAGCTCTGAACTCCCGGCAATGTAGCTAGTGAACTCCCGGGAATGGAGCATGATTACGAGACATATTGAATGAATTTCCGGAAATTAAGTCTCATTTTTTCGGTAATACAGTTTCTCCTTATTATAACCCGTGGCCCCAATTCCCGGTATTGGAGCGGGAGTACAAACGGAGGAGATTTGTGCGAATTATATGTGATCCTGGAGTCTTGTCAAATTCATCCCCATGATTCGGAAATTGAGGGATGAATAGCATGAAGCAGGTGCGACTGAGGGTCACGAACCAGAGGGAAGTCCATCTTTTCATAATCGTCAGGTAATTTTGAGAATTGACGAGTATCTCCATCAATTTAGGGTTGAGCTGTGATATTTGTTCTTTTCTGAGTATATTGAACTTCTGAACCATGAGGAAGAAAGAGGGAAAATCCGCCCACTCTTCTGAAACTAATAAATCACTGAAGTCTCGGGCCACTGAGCAAGTGGGTGAGATTTCCTAACGTGAAACTCAACCTGAACAAAATCTCAATCCTGAATCTTCTCACCCAGCCAAAGATTAACAATCTTCTGTGTAACAAAAGACCCAACCAAGAAAGAAATTCAATCAAAAAGTTCACTTCCCAGATAGTGAACAACCTTTGAAGAAGCTTAAAACAACCTTGACCAAACCATCTTTTGAGAAAATCAACAAATTCTGATGAACCAACAATCCAACCCCCTGAGCTGAATCTTGAAGCTATACCCCAACCTACCACTGAGCCATCCACTTCAAATCCAATACCTCAACTCACACCTGACCCAAAGAAAATAGAAAATAAGGGAGGAAAGAGAATCTTGAAAAACTTCAACTGGAAGAAAAATATAGAGGGGAGGCTGTAATTTGTAAAAGAGAAATTTTTAAAAACAGCCAATACCCTTTCCAGCTCCAACGTTATTCCAAATCTTGGGTAGTAAAGAAAAACACTGAACAATACATAAATATTCTCTCCCACCCTTTGGAGGAGTTGGTTATAAAAACCTGGTTTGAAGACATCTCTGGGTATGTCCTTTCATGGGTACAAGAGTTCTATACCACCCTTGAGGCAAAAGAAAAAGAAGGTAGGGTGAGTGGAAAGGTGAGAGGAAAATGGTCGTAATCACAACTGACAGAATTGCCCAATTCCTCAAGTGTCTTAAGTTACAAACTGGTAAGGAGGAATATCCAAAACCAGGATATCAGAGTTTGGAGGGAGAGGAATTAGCTAAGAAAGTCTATACAACAGGAGGTTTTTAGGCATTCAAGACGGGGGATGAAAAATTTAAGCAAGGAATGTTTAAGGAGGAGGTGGCTCTGATGAATAAGGTTATCCACTCAAATATCAGACCAAAAGGGTCAAAAAAATCACCCACCTTACCAGAAGTTCAATTTATATATGAGTTGATGGAGGGGAGAAAATTTGATATCCCTGAGATCATGTTCACTGTTATCAAATAATTCAAGGGGCAAGCCAGCTTGAGAAGTGGTCTCCCCTTTCCATTCATGATCACTACCTTCTGTGAGGAGTCTGGGTTCAAACTTGGGGCAAAAGATAGATGGGATAAGTTTACATTTGGGCCCTTAACTGCAAAAACCAGTGGGAGAATGATCTCTCAAAGGCCAAAGACTGAAGAAGAGGAAGACAGTCCTTCCCCTGCTGATTCATCAAACCCTCATCCACCTACTCCTCTACCTTTACCAGTTCCCATAACAT
This sequence comes from Monotropa hypopitys, assembly GCA_002855965.1. Lineage (NCBI taxonomy): Eukaryota > Viridiplantae > Streptophyta > Magnoliopsida > Ericales > Ericaceae > Monotropa > Monotropa hypopitys. The sequence continues at coordinate 6,359 of NMUG010003523.1, forward strand.
CTGAACCTCAATCTCAACCAACAACAATAACCCAACCTCTAAACCCTCAAACAATTCAAACCAGCCAAGAGATGGGTGAGTTGAAAGAAATGTTGAAGAAATGGATGGAAGATCAAAGGGAAGAAAAGTACAAAACAGCCTTGATCCTGGAAATAGTGAAAGAGAATGATAAAAGGATCAAAAGTTTGGAGGAAAAACAGAAAGAACAAGGACTGCAATTAGAGGAAATCAAAGAAGGACAGAAGGAGAATGTTAAAAGAATGGCATACCTGCAAGATGTGCAGGGTGATAGTTTGAGAAGGCTGAAAATTGTTGATGGCAAATAGGAAAAAATAGAACTTGGAGGGAAATAGGTGATTAAAGAGTTGAAACAGTCCACCGAAAGGGAGAAAATCCTTGTACTAAGTCAAATGGAAATGATCAAGTGGGCTAGGGGTGAAGCTATCCCCAGTACTTCCATGTTCCCACAAATCACAGATCCTGATATACAAGAAATACCAGTCAGCATTTTCGCTTCTGTCAACCTATCCTCAGAGCCCAAGTCTACCCGAGATTAACCAAGATTTTTGGGAATGATGGGGGGGTTCTAGAAAAAATTCATATGTGTTCTTGAGTTTTGTGTCTTTGTAAAATCTTGGGAGTTTTGAACTGTTAATTAATGCTTTTATCTTTTTGTTTTGAGTGTGCTTCTGAAGGAAATACCTAACTGTGAAGTATGGAAACAAAAGGGGGAGTTAACCAAGCTGAATTACATTGTTTCCATACAAATGTTTTCTACCCTGTTAACATTACAAGCCTAAAGTCATGAATAATCCTTAAAATATTTACTTCTTAAGGCACTGATTGTTAGAATGCATTCTGCTCATCTCAGTCTTGTGTGATTGATTTTTGTTCAGACTTTAAATTTTGGGGAAGGTGTTGATACCCAAATTTTGACTCAGCCTCCAACTTATTCAGAAATTAGCAAAAATATCTTTTCAGGGATTAATGTGCATATCCGGGATATTTGAACTCTTCGTGAACAACACCGACGGTATCTGAAAATTTCAGCAACAGTCAACGAGCAGCGATAAAGTGTTAAGGAACATTTACCTGTCTTAGAAATTAAAGCCGACGCATCGGTCAAGAAAATTTCCAATGGACGGCACTGAAACCGCATCCGAAAAAGGCAGAATACCCGGGAACGAGCAAAATCCCGCATGAACAGTCAGAGTTCTGTTGTCAGACGGTATATTGGCAATAAATCAGTTATCGTGAAGGAGGTAGAAAAATTAAATCCGTCCGATCCAGATCCGGGATTTAATTACGGATGAATGTCAATCCGATCGGTTTTTCGTGCAGCTGGCCAGCAGCCTCGGAAATCAGTGAACGGATTTTGTACGGACCTTATCTTTAAAGTCTGGCATTCCTAGTGGAGCAGATTTTCCAGAAGCCGAGTATTCCAAAAGGTGCACCTACCGCTTTTCGCTTTATTTACGGCATCGGCCTCCGATCGCCAAGAATCCTCGGGAATGAGCAGAATTCCCCACAAGCATCCGAATTTCCGTTTCTGAATGGAAAGTCGAAGAGATTTTATTACAGAGAGGACAGTGTAAAAATTGAATCCGTCCGATCCAGATTCGAGATTCAGTTAAGGGTAAACGACAATCCGTTCGGTTCTCCGTGCAGCTGACCAGCAGCCTCGGAAATCAATGAACGAATTTTTCACGGATCTTATCTTCCAAATTTGAAATTCCTAGTGGAGCAGATTTTTTAGAAGCTGAGCAGTCCTGAAGGTGCAACCCGCGCTTCTCTCTTTGTTCTAAGCAACGGAGCCGAATTTCAGGGATTTCTCGGGAAACGTCCGGTTCAAGCCCGGGTCATTTGCTATATTCCTGATCCAACTCTACGATCATGAATATCAAATTTAAATTGTCAAAGTCCAAGTTCGTCAAGGGGCCGGCCAAGCGCAAACAGAAGCTTCAGACCAAGATTCAGAACTTCGGGATATTTTTACGATTTTAGATATTTTATTTTCATTTTTATTTAATTTTCTCAAAGAGATAATGTCAAATCCGACCCAGGAAGCTTCCTAAATATCCAAGCCAGCACATGGGCCACGTGGCAGCCCATTGGGCCGAGGTGCCCCAATGTCGCAACTATAGTTGCGACATCTTTTGAATATAAATAGGGGCCATCCCTCAACATTCTAGAGATCCCACAAGTTGCTTACATACTTCAACTCTCCAAATACTCCCAAAATCCGACAACCCACAAACCAAAAACCTTCGGGTCCTTACCCTATTTTGTTTTTCAACCGCATCTTTGCGAAGTATCCGAACCTTTGTATATTTTACACGGTAAATACCGTTTTGATTCTATTATTCTTCGGAGACTCTTGGTAATCTTCTAATATATCGTTCGGCATTAGTCGATCGGCCGCGTCCGACACTATGCCTTACTATATTTTAAAGAAGTTATCTTAAGAAGTTGTCTCCCGGAATTTTACAGATATAGCAATACAATTTGCTTTTATTTGTTAAATACTTGTCTTACTGCTTTCAAAACCCATATCTGTTAAAGAATTCGTTATTTTATGTCTTTCTCCTCGTTAGAATTCGGCACATGCTTGGTTATGCCGGCTCCACTGTCGCAAACGAGAAGAACATAAAGACGTCTTCCCCTCAAAATACTCGCCGTCTAGCTCGGAATATATCCAGTTCGGTTATATATGATATCTTATCAATTGTTGCCGTCTAACTCGGAATATATCCAGCTCGGTTTATATATATGATATCTTATACCCCTGTCCATATATACGTATATCAACATATACATTCTATCTCTCTTCAGCGATTAACTTTCGCTTTCCCCAAAATACTTTCAAACAAAATTAATTCCGGAATTCGTACTCTAGAGTGAAAGCTTGCAGTAGCTACTAGACTCGGATTTAAGGAATTCCTTGTGACTCGGCCCCGTCCGGAGCACTCGATATTCTGAGTGATTTTTCACACTTAAAGAAATAATTCCCCTCCCCATTTTTCAAAATACAGTCGAAGCTCTGTCCGACTGAAAAATACAAAAAAATATTGTTAAATGAAAAACCAATTCCTTTATCCGTACTCCAGAGTGAAAGCTTGGAGTAGCTACTGAACTCGGATTAAAAGAATGTCTTATAACTCGGATCCGTCCAGAGCATTTGACATTCTGTGGAATTTCCACTAAAAAAGCAAACATTTTGTTAAAAATCTTTTCGCGGTCGAAGCTCTGTCCAACCCAAAAATAGAAAAATTGTTTTTCACAGTCGAAGCTCTGTCCAACTGTAAAACGTCAAAAACACTTTTAAAACCAAAATCAAGTTCCTCAAATCCGTACTCTGAATTGAAAGCTTGCAGTAGCTATCAGACTCAGATTAAAAGAATGTTTTATGACCCGGGTCATGCCAGATCATTTAATATTCTTTGAAACTTCCCGAACAAAATAAATAAACAAATAAAACAAATAAAATATTTCAAAACCGGTCGAAGCTCTGTCCGACCGTAAAATACAAAATGGCTTTTCAAACGCAGTCGGAATTTTGTCCGATTGTAGAAAATCATTTTCAACCGAAGCTCCGTCCGACTCTAGTTTGATTATCAAAACCGGTCAAAGTTCTATCCGACCGAAGAAAACTAAATTACTTTTCAAACGCAGTCGGAATTCTGTCCGACTGTAGAAAACCTCTTTTCAGCCGAAGCTCCGTCCGGCTCAGATATTTCTAAAAATACAGTCGAAGTTCTGCCCGACTGTCATAAATAAAACTACTTAACAAAAATAAAAGTGTTTTCCCAAACACAGTCGAAGCTCCGTCCGACTGTAGAAAACCTTTTTTCGCTGAAGTTCCGTCCGACTCAAAAATAATTCTTTCTTATTAAATATCGGGCCGAAATCTGCCCGTCAACAACTATTACACATTTGCTATCTAAATTTCAATTCATTTCATTCATATCAGTAATAATTATTCTTTTATCTAGCCAAGAAAATAATTGATTTCGGATTCTAAAAAGATTTACTTTTGAAAATGAAAGTACCGAAAGGGTGAGTGGGGTGCCTAACACCTTCCCCATTCGTAATTTAATCCCCGAACTTCGAATTTCTGGTTTGCAGACACCTTTCCAAATAAAAAGACATTTTATTCAAATAAAATGACATCTCTTAAATATTCATTTCAAAATAAAATAGCGGTGACTTAGCACACCAAGAATAAAATGCTGAGTGGCGACTCCGAAATTTCCAAACTGGCACACTTAGGCCGTCACCCGTTTTTCAAACAAACTGCTTTTTAAATAAATCCCATCAACGCGGATTCTCCCATCCCGGAAAACGACTCCTCCCGAAGAGAGGAGACGAGGGAAGGACGGGAAAATTTCCCGGCGCGACAGCTGGCGACTCCGCTGGGGACTTCGAGGATTTTGGCTTGCGAAACCTTTTTAAAAATAAATCTTTTCCGGAATTTCGAAATCAATCAATTCTTGGCTTATTATTACTGATTGCATCGTGTCTTTTTCTTTTCAGGGAAATTACATGGGGCGTTGCTAAAATACACAGGTTTTGCGCTTTTGAAAATTACTGCGCTGAAACTATTTATCTACTTACCTTTTTCGCTTATTAATAAACTGCAAAAAGGATTTTTCCTCATTTTTCAAAAAAAAAATCTTTATCTTTATTGCACAAGTACGTTTTTCATGCATCATTTGCATCATTTCCTGTTTTGGGTGGAGGTCATTACCGCCCAAAATGGACGAGTCCCTATCAACCTTTCAGGGGCCCAACAGTAACCGTCGGTACCTTAAAAAGTCCGACGCAGAAATGAGGCACTCCAACCAAATCACCGACTCTACGATGGTATCTTCACGGGGCCGGAGGTCTGAAGATTTCGGAACCATTAAACTTTCTCAGCCAAACATAGCCACATGCTGCATATAGTAAACCTATTATTGAGTCAAGCCAAAACCCTATTTACTATTTTAGGGCGATCATATACATTCCGAGGGGAATCCTTATATACATACCTGTTAAATATCCAAAATTTTCAAAAAATATATCTTAGCATGCTTAGGGATATTGGTAGAGATAAGACTATGGACTTGTCATTTTTTAAAATCTCCTCACAAATTTACAAATCCGAGATCATCCTTCAGACTCTATGTCCGAGGCATGTCTCGAATTTTAGATTTGAAAGGAAGTCCATACGTCTCCAATTATCCCTAACGATCCTTTTTATGCATATATCTGCATAAATGCCATAAACCGTCAGCGTCTTTAGAAATATCGGTCAGAAATAGATTACGGACTCAGCATTATCTCCCCAAAGATCTATAATTTAAGACCGTCCTCCAGACTCCATGTTCGAGGCGCGTCTTGAATTTGAAATCTCAAGGAAGTCCGTAATATCTTCAATATTTCCAAAGACATTTTCTTATATACTGATTCGAGCGTAGTGTTTCCATACAGGTACAGACACTGCCCATCCGGATCCATTATACAACAGTACAGTCATATCCTTCATCCAAAAGATGGCAAGGAGACAGTTTTGCTCTCAGTGCGGTAACAAGCTAGAGTCAGCTTTCTGGGGCGATTTCGAAGCTCTCCAGAGAGAAAATCAGGAACTTCAGATTACCAATCGGGCATTTCTTAGCCAACTCGTCCAAGCTCAAGCTCTCCCACCGCAATCATTTGCCGGGAGCAGGGACACCTATCCCTCCTCATCTTCAAACCCGTCTCCAAGCCATGACGGGCCATTCCATGCTCCTTCTCCGTATCAAAAGCCCAGAAACTCTGGCCCATATGAATCCCCCCCTTACCACTCGATGCAAAATCAGCATCCCAGGCCCTGTAAGGTCTCCCTTCCGGGTCCAGCAAGAGGCCCGTTACCAAACAGGAACTTCACCCCATTGGAATGACTGTCACGCCCTCTACCAAATCCTCTTCTCGCACACTTTGGAACAGATTTGAGATGCGCTTTTCATTCTAACCAAATGGGCCACACTGTCGAAAATTGTAGGACCCTCAAGCATAAGGTGCAAGACCTTATTGAAGCAGGGATCATAACCTCGGTGGAGGCTGACGCACCCTCGGATGCCACAATGGAAACTCCGAGTCTTGAAGACTTCCCGTTCATGGCTACGCCCAAAGAAGAACAGGGAGATCTCGAGTAGGATCTACTTGAATGACTGTCATGTTGCAAACTGCCATCATCAATCCTCTATCACCAAAAACTGGACGGTCCGCCCATTCCTTAAGTCCGCGTCTTTTGTAAACCGCGGCGACTTTTGCATACTGTTTATTTTATGTTTCGTTTTCTATTACGGAATGTCAATAAACTGTACATTTGTATGATATATGTTCTGTTATCTTGTTACATCTGAATGTCAAGAAAACGTTTCATATATTCTGCACGTTTGTCTTCTCTGTTAAGTCAACGAATAACAAAACTAAGCAAGCTTTTCAAAACCAAACGTTCATCCTTTCGAACGAAAAATGATCAAACAAATTTAACACGTTGAGTGTACGAGTGCAAAGACGAATTGGATCAGGATCCGATCAGAAGCAGACAAAACCACATTGAAGGCTCCGAGCCCAAATCCTAAACCTGTTTCACCCGTAACCTTCAGAACGGTTACCAAAAACACCCATAAAGACTTCTGTCAGAACATTACCATATCCCTATTTCACGGCTACAAAGCCATCTTTACTCTTGAATCCCGTCACTCCGTATCATGATAGAGTCCACAACGGAAAATACGGAACAGGTCGAGGTCCGACATGAGCAGTTGACCTCCCCTAGACAGAAAAGGACAGTCTATTATATACAATGCTATCAACAGAGAACCACAAAAGCATCGACGACTGTGAGTTTTTCAGCAAAAGCAACTCGGTTTCGAAGCAGATTCTCTCTGTTTGAAAAGAAGCAAACATGTAATTTCCCTCTTAGCTATCAAAAGCCTTTCACAGTGACCAAAGTGCTATCAGGCGGAACTGCCATCCTCGAAGTAACGAATGGCCTCAAGTTCCCCCCTTTTCCCTTCAACACGGATATACTCAAGCTCTACCATACCGTTTGTAGCTGCTTTTCTAAATTCCGATCAGATTTTAAATTTCTATAAAGACATCACCTTCATACTAAAGATCCGGTGCAATTTGAGTGAAGTAGTATTTCCACTCCTTCCTTTGAGGCTTCTATCATAAATTTCTCCTTCTCCTCTTATCTGAAAAGAGCGATACAAAAAATAATAATAAATTCAGCATCATCACGATAATTCGATGATCACAAGAAAATCGCTACCCCCCTTATGCAAATAAAAAGGGGGATTCTACAAAAGAACTCTCCTACATCTCTTTCTGAATTCTTCAGCCTCTCCTCCTAAACGGAAGTGCTCATATTCGTTCAAAAGCATCGGAACTTAGTCAAGAAGCTTGTGTCTTGGCGAAGTCTAAGATCCGGATCGTTGTCAAAAAAACAATCCGGCATAGTTAAAACTTGAGAAGGAAAACTATGTTAAAAATAGAAAAGCCCAGCATGGTTGAAACCCGAGAGGGGACCTTAGCAAAAACAAATGGGATAAACCCAGTGTAGTCAAAACTCGAAAGTGGGCTATAGTAAAAATGGATCAATCCAGTATGGTTAAAACCCGAGAGGAAACTGTAGCAAAATCGGAACCAAAAATCAAAGGCATCCGGTGTAATCATCACCCGAAAGGGGATTACGGCAACAATGGATAAAGAAAAAGCCGATAAAACACGCACACACGAGATCATTCTCCGAAACCAGCTAAGCCGACAGAACACATCCGGACAACAGTTGAAGTCAGAATCGACGCCTGTATTACAATCGGCCTTCCGAAGAAATAGTTTCTTTGAAGATCCAGTTCGATTTGTCCTAAGCAGCATGTCACTTCACGTATTAAAAATTGCAAAAATAATTTTCAAAGAAAGAATGAACCAAGGTTTCCGCCCTCGATTTATCGATCGAGCCTTATTCATAAAATTATGCGAGTTGATTAACTTAAATTGAGTATCAATCTCCCTTTTTAGAGAAGCATACGTGTTCGAGAATATATTTATTTATTTGATAAAGATTGCAGATAGTAGAAATATTCTCATACAAAAAAAGAAGTTTTCCCTTAATATTTTGATGATGATTTTAATTGAATTATTATATGCACTCAATTTAATTTTATAAATGATTATTGTTAATTATCAATTTAAGTGATGATCTTAATTGTCAATTATTCAAATTGAATAATTCATCTCATTGATTAAAATAATGTTTAGTCAAATTAATTAATTTAATTCATGATACTTATGCTCAATTGTTACAATTAATCTTGTGATTA
>NMUG010003524.1:0-14709 GCA_002855965.1 Monotropa hypopitys
TTCGCTACAATGGCCGAGCCTCCGGCGGTCATCCTCCAGGCTTCTGTCAGTCCTAGCACAACACCGGAGGTCAGACCTCCGCCAGGCTTCTACCGGTCCTACACTGGTCTCACCCTACTGGATAAGACGTCCGGATCAATCTAAGGGGATTAGTAAACCCCTTAGCATGTCCGGACGCCAGCTGATATAAAATTATTTTTATACAAACAAGCCAAGTACGAAGAAGAATTCACACATTTCAGAGAAAAAGTGGGTCCAGGTCCGAAGGATGATTACAAAAGTTTTTTCAAAAACAAGCAAAAGGAAAAGAAGAAAAGGAAGCCTTAAGTGCTGCTCCGGATGCTGCCCCTCCGAGTTGTGCTCCTCTTCGGCAACTTCCTCTCCTTCTTCTCCATCATCCTCGACCTCCGGGTAGGTCTCCTCTACCGGAATCAGGACTATCTCCGGACATCCGCCGTACCGTCGGGCGGGGTGACTGTCGGGCATGTTTGCCCTTTGCAGAGCCAGGTCATATCCGTGCCGATGGCCCGTCGTATACCCAGGAATGTAGCTCCTTTCGTGCTGAAGGAGAACCTGATTCCGGCATTGTTGACCGAGGGTCTCCCGGGCGTCCTTCAGTCCTGAACGGTAGCTAGACGCTTCAGATGCCTTGGCCATATCCCGCCCCTTCTTCTTTTCTGTGTCCAGCTCTTTCTTGTGTGAACGCCTCTCGCCCCTCAGCTTCTTATCCAGGTCAGCTTCCATCTTCTTCCCCTCCTCCACTACCGTCCGGAGGTCAGCAATTTCAGCGTCCTTCGCGGTTCCCTCACTCCGCAGCCGGACCGTATCACTGGCGAGTCGCAAGAACCTGTCGTACACAGTGGAAAAACAGGCAATGCCCTACAAAAGGAAGAACAATCAATTAGCAGGCTGCATAAAGTACAAGGGTCCGGAAAAAGACTATCAAAAGGTGTTACCTCAACCAGACAGGAGAAGCCCTTCTCCACCCGTCCAACATAAAGATCCGGCATAGCAGCAGTGTTGCCGGGTGACGCCAAAGCCTTTGCAAATCGCACCGCCAGCTCAGGGTGCTCCACCACACTGTCAGAGGCCAAAATATGGGTGCCATCCGGCCAGGTCAGATCCGGCTGCCACACCTCGTCGGATCCAACCGACCGCTTCCCACGGTCTCCGGTGGAATGTGATAAAGTCCTCCCTTGGGGCTGCCTAACCTGCTCTACAGCCGCCACCACTGCCGGATCCCAAGATCCGGTCCCAACCAGAGGAGTCTGGGAGCTAGTAGCATCCCCGGCCGTAGCAAGAGGTCCCGGGGTAGGAGGGACGTCAGCAGCAGTGCCCCTAGAGGTGGTGCCCTCCGTCCCCTCGGTAACCTTCCTCTTCTTCCTGACAAAATCGCCCGTTATGGGGCGAGCATCTTCCTCGAATCCCTCTCTGATCGGCATCACAGGAGCTACGGCAAGGGCGGCGCGTCGGCGCTGTCTTTTTCTCTTATCCTCTAAAAAGGACAGATAGGACGGCCGGTATTCCAGGACCGGGGGACGTTTGTGTATGGAAGATTCCGAAGCGCAGTGAGGTGACTAGGCTCGGCTCGGTTCTTCAACCGAAGGGTAACTCTCGAAAGAGCTGCAAAACAAGAAATTCGATCAGTCGGAATATGAGAAAGCAGGATAAGAAAGACTCAAACAAAGCTTACCGGGCGACCCCTTAGCAGTCGGAATGGGTTTGCTACCATCGACAGGGTTGTTATAGCCTCTGGTAACCAAGACGTAAATATCAGCAAACTTGTCAGAATCCGGTAAACGTGTGAACAAGTCACCGAATTCAGGCCGGGCGCTCAAAAAATAGCGCTTCTTTTTCTTATTCTGGGAAAGTGTAAAAAGACCAAAAAGATCCGCGACGGTGAAGGCAAGACCTTGGGTCCGGCACAGCTTTCTAATGCAGTCGACCACCCTATACGTATTCCCGGAGAGCTGGGCTGGGGATAGATCATACTCCCGCATGAGATCTCTGATAAACTCGTCGACAGGAAGCCGGAGGCCTCCCTCCGTAATGGCCATCAGGGGGATGGCAACATAATTATCTCCGTATGGAACCTCCGCCGGCTCATACAGAAGTTCCAGCGTGACATCATCTGGGATGGCAAATCTCTCCCTAAAGTCATCCGGCAGCTGGACGCCGGTCTTTGTATACTCCAGGAAGGGGCAAGCACGCCTGCCAGACGGCCCAGCGGCCTCTAGATCCACTTCTTCGGTGGCCTCCTCAGCCTCAACAGGAGCCACCGGGGGAGGACGGGTAACTATCGGGCTGGCCGACTCAACAACTTTATCGCTATCAGCCTCGTTGCTCGCCGTCGACGACGAGGTCGACGACGACGACTCCACGTCGGTCGGGGTGTCGTAGTATCTCTCCACATCAGAGCCCACCTCCGAGCCCATCTCCACATCACTGCCGGATCGGGTGTCGTCAGAATCCGACATCTTCTGCTCACGTCCTGTCGGACAATCAAAACGATAGTTAGAGGGCGATAAATCCCCATACTTGGGGCTTGCGCCGACTCTACTTGCCCTTCGCCAAAGGGTTCATAACTCAGTCGGCAAAAGGGACGACCATCCGGTAGACAGGCAGTCGGACTGACGAACCTCCCATCAATCGGGCAGGAGATCGTCTTGATAAAGAGAAGAAATAAAAAAAAGGTTGAGATCCGGATAATACCTGAAGAGAAGAAGAACGAAGCAACCCTGGAAGTCTGAGAGTCCGGAAGCTAGCAATCGCCGGAATCAAGCGTCGGAGAGTAAGAAATTTGGGAGCAGTAAATTCTTCAACTGCCACTCCTCTATATTTATAGGCGAAGGCAGGGGACAGCCTGCCCTTCGCGGATCCCGAAGAGGCGGCGCGGACCAATCAGACGACAGTACAGATTTCGAAGGGACGTCTTATCAGCACGACCTCTTCCTCCGACCAATCATAAGCTGACACGTGGACACCCCAGAGACGGCGGTTGAAACACAATCATTACACCCACAGCGACGCGCCGGACAACGCGCGTGTGTCAAACACCAACCACGAAGCTTCCGGATCATGAAATCTTTCGGCAACATCACACAACATCCGGCTCAACGGACTGATTAGCGTCCGGCATACTGCATCAATCCCTTCCAACAAGTTGAAAAGAATTGAGGGGCTATTGTGGTAGCCGGACCCGAACCGTCTTGGGCCGGACCCCATCTATCCGGATCAGCCCAACAATCTGGATCCTACACATATCTCACGGAGCAATCCAGGACCGTCGGCCTCACGGACCTCCGAACATACACTGCTGTTGGACAGGTCCGGTGGATCATCATGTGTTCAACACCCTAAGCAGTCTCAACGGACACCAGAAGGAGCCAGGCCGGTCCGGCCATGCGGTCTCCTTCAACCTTCGGCATTCCCATCCGGACGTCAAGGAAGCCCAGCGTTTCCACTCCCCACTGGGAGAAGGGACAACTTCCACCGACGGACGGACTCATGCCGGAGGGGTCCACCATCGGCAGCAGCAGGGAACAATGACCTCCGGTAGGTGGCACTCAGGTCGGTCGTACATCTGCTGACGTGGCCCGGGTCGGTTCAGCGGCCCACTAGCACTATATGGCTAACGTCAGCACTCAGCCTCCCGCCCGTGTGCATCACACGCTTGCATTCTTGGCGCGAAAGTCAGCACGCCTATATAAACTCCCTCAAAACACTGTTCACGGGACCTGACCTGACAGTTCTCTGGTATCTCTACGACTCTCCTTCAGTTTACGGTTTCCTTTCTTCGACCGTCGCTGACTTTGCCATCGGAGGCCCCTCTCGGTCGCTACCGACCGGTGGGCACTGACCTTTGTGATTGCAGGAGCCAAGCAGGTGATCCATCTTCTCTTATAGGTGACCGAGCACCCAGCCGAAGCACTCCCTCCCAGTCATCTGGCTATCGTCCGAAGGATCCACATCACCCTCTGGATTTTCAGTCACCACAGTGCATATAATTAAATCAATTAAAATCATCATCAAAATATAAAGGGACAACAAAGCCATTATGACATGTAGAATTCTTGTCTGTGGAATTCCAACTTATGCCTTATTCGATTCGAGTTCTACTCACTCTTTCATTTTGAATTCACACTCTCAGAAAATTAGTAGAAATCTTGAACCTTTGGAATATGACTTGCTCATATCCTAACCCATGAGCAAGGGAGTTACGTGTTCATCTATTTTTAGAAACTGTGATGTTTCCATGAATGGAGCTCGTACCAAATCGACTTAATCCCTTTAGCCATGTCTCACTTCGATGCTATATTTGGAATGGATTGGTTATCTTGATTCAAGGCCAAGATAGATTGCATGGATAAGTGTATAAATTTCCTAGGACTCGAATAAGAAGAAGCCAGACTCGAGGGAGAGAGAGAGTCACTTCACCCCCGTGTTTCGTATCTATGGCGCATGCTCGTCGACTTTTGCAAAAAGGATGCCAAGGTTATCTTTGCAGCATTTTGTCTACAACACCAAGTACTCGTTCTATATTCGATATCCCCATAGTTCGTGACTTTTCCAAAGTTTTCCCAGAAGACTTGCCAGGAATGCCCATTGATCAAGAAGTGGAGTTCAGTATCAAAACTATTCCAGGAATTCAGCCAATTTCCAAAGTGCCATATCGAATGGCACTTGCAGAGTTGAGGAAATTAAAGGCGCAACTCCAAGAGTTGGTTGATAAAGATTTCATCCGGTCGAGCTCATCACCGTGGGGAGTATCGGTATTGTTTGTCAAGAAGAAGGATGGAACAATGTGATTCTGCATCGACTATCAGGAGCTGAACAAAGTCACCATCAAGAACAAGTACCCATTGCCACGAACCGACGACCTATTTGATCAGCTACAAAGAGCCAAAGTATTCTCAAAGATTGATCTTCGCTCAGGATATCACCAGGTTAAGGTCAAGGTAGAAGATGTGGAGAAGGTGGCCTTCTACACCAGGTATGGGCATTTCGAATTTTTAGTCATGCCATTTGGCATCACCAATGCACCTGCAACATTTATGGACATGATGAACCAGATCTTCACCGAATATCTCGACGACTCTGTGATCGTATTCATTGACGACATCCTCATCTACTCCAAGAACGAAGAACAACATGTAGAGCACTTATCGATCATTTTACAAACCCTGAAGGAGAAGAAGCTTTATGCCAAGTTCAGCAAATGCGAGTTCTGGTTCACGAAGATTCAATTTTTTGGGCACATTATCGACAAACACGGAATTTCAGTGGACCCTCAAAATATAGGAGTAATCCAAGAATGGCCTAAACCAACCTCAATAATGGAAGTTCACAGCTTTCTTGGACTCGCCGGCTACTATCGAAGATTTATCAAGGACTTTTCAAAGATTGCGACACCGATGACGGAACTAACGAAGAAAGGAGAGCCATTTGAATGGATGGAGAAAAGAGAAGAATGCTTTCAAGAGCTGAAGACTTGACTCACGATAGCACCTGTTCTCATACTACCCCAGGAAGGAGAAGACTTCAAAGTCTACAATGATGCTTTACTTAGCAGACTTGGATGTGTACTAATGCAGTAAGGTAAAGTTATTGCTTACGCCTCCCAACAGTTGAAGCCCCACGAGAAGAACTACCCAACCCATGATTTGGAACTTGCTGCATTGATTTTTGCCTTGACGATTTGGCATCACTATCTTTATGGAGTCACCTGCAACCTATTCACCGACCATCAGAGTTTAAAGTACCTCTTCACTCAGAAGGAGCTGAACCTAAGGAAGTGGAGGTGGCTGGCTCTAATGAAGGACTATGATCTCAACATTCATTACCACCCTAGGAAAGCCAACATTGTTGCAGATGCCTTGAGCAGGAAGGAAAAGAAGGAACTTGATTATTTACAGCATGGACATCTCAACACCATCATTATAAAACCTACCATGTTAGAGGAAATCAAGTTAAAGCAAGGGAGAAACCCGAAGCTTATGAAGATCAGTGAATGGATTAACTCAGAAAGCGAATTCACCCTTATAGATGGAATCCTTCGATTTCGGAATCGACTATGTATCCCTAGTGACAAAGATATCAAGCAGAAGATCATGAACGATGGCCATCACTCGAAGTTCATGATTCACCCCGGTCAAACAAAGATGTATTAGGATTTGAAGAAATCTTATTGGTGGATGGGAATGAAGCGCGATATAGCCGACACGTCAGCCGATGCCTGTAGTGTTATTAGATCAAATCTATTCGTCAGAAGCCCACCGGATTATTGCAGCCTCTACCTATTCCGAAGTGGAAATGGGAGAACATTACCATGGACTATGTCATAGGGTTGCCTTGTTCAAAAAGGGGTAACAATGCGATATGGGTCATAGTAGATCATTTGACCAAGTCTGCTCATTTCATTGCAATCAAGAACACATATTCCATGGACTGAATGGCAACCACCTATCTATGGGAAATTGTTTGACTACACAACACACCTATATCCATCACATCCGATAGACACCCGCGATTTGTATCCAGATTTTGGAAGTCATTACAAAAGGCAATGGGAACAGCACTCAACTTCAGCATAGATTTTCACCCCCAGATGGACAGTTAATCGGAGAGAACCATTCAGATGTTAGAAGATCTATTACAAGCTTGTATGCTAGAATTCCAAGGGAGCTGGAAAGAGTATCTACCGCTAGTAGAGTTCGCCTACCACAATAGTTACCAAGCAAGCATAGGGATGGCACCATTCGAACTGCTATATGGAAGGAGATGTAGGACTCCATCATGTTGGACAGAAGTTGGAAGTACAGAGCTAACGGGACCAGAAATTATACAGAAATCTACAGAGAAGATCAAGACGATTCAAGATCGATTGAAAGCTGCCCAAGATCGCCAGAAAAGTCATGTTGATGCTCATTGAAGAGAATTGGAATTTCAAGAAGGTGACAAGGTATTTTTGAAGGTATCACCAATGAAAGGCGTTGTCAGATTCGGGAAGAGAGGAAAGTTAAATCCTCGATTTGTTGGTCCATTCGAGATTCTTGAGAGAATTTGTCCACTCACCTATCGATTAGCCCTATTGCCAAAATTAGCCAACGTGCACGACGTTTTCCACGTCTTCATGCTCCATAAATATATAGCAGATCCATCGCATGTTCTGAAGCAACCAACAATCGAGATCAAGAAGAACCTATCTTATGAGGAAAATTTGGTAAATATTCTAGACCGTCGAGAGAAGAAGCTCTGAAGCAAGGTGATCCCTTTAGTCAAAGTTTGGTGGGAAAACCCATCGGGAAACGATGCCACATAGGAGAAGGAATACAACATGCACCGAAAGTATCCAAAATTATTCAAGTAAGGTTAATTTATTTCCATAAATTCTTATCAGTAAGTTATCTTAAGTTTGGGGGTCAAACGTTTTTAAAGTAGGGGAGGATGTGAGACCCCATCCCAGAAAATATGTTTTTATAAAATAAAATCTTTAATTAAAATATTTTGGAGATGATTTGGTATTTTATTAAAGTCATTTGAGCTTAGTGTGGAGTTAAAGGTCCGAAATAAACAAAGGAAACCGTTTTAAAGCTTAAGGCAACAAGAAATTAAGTCAAGAAGCCCAGATAGGCCCAACCGAAGTTCAGTAGACCGGACCAGTTTGGGTCAAGTCCAGCCGACCAGCCCAGCCCAGATCCAGATGCTTGTAGTGCAGCAACCATTCTGCCAAGCTGTAGAGTCTTGTCCCATCCGGACTTCCGAGCAGCCTGACTGATGGGACAACTCAGTCGCAGGATCTTTTCTGACACTGACATCTATTCTGACACGGACAGTGCTCAGGTTGACCAACAGGTCTGACTTGGATTAGATGGGTCACTGACCTATTCGACAGGATTAAGGATAGGTCAATCCATCGCATTTAATGCACCTAACATCTGAATGGTTATATAAACTCTTCATTTTTCAGCATTCGAGTCCCATCGAACCCTCCTCCGAGCATTCAAGTTCTAGAGAGATAGTTAACCCTCCGGACACCTTGTTGTTCAGCAGACATTCTCTAGCCTCCAGTTTACTTGCCCAACCAGTCCTACGCTCTCAGACACCTTACTTAACTCTTCGAATTAATTATTCTAGCTCAATAAACCTTCATTGCCTGGACCTTCATCCTCCAGACAGACCCTAGCTCGGCCAATCACTTAGAGACCAGGAGCTCAACTTAGGTAACCATTTAGCTTTTTAGTTATAATTCCTTCATCAATTGTCTTTAGTTCTTTTCCACAAGTCCACCAAAGGACTTGGCTGCACTGATTTCAGCTCGACAGCCTTTCCTTTGGCTCTATTGAAGCAACCCATGCCCTTGTGTTTCAACTCGGCAACATTACAATGTTTGGCACTTAGCCAAATAGTCCGGACAACCCTTTCAAATCTCCGACCGAACTCATTTCAGTTCAGAAAGTATGCCCGGACCATTCCAGAGTACCCCTGACCCTTCCCAAAGCCTTGCTGACCTCCCACTTGCTGGAGCACTTGTGCTCAGTAGAAGGATTGTCTTCCATTTTTGAAACTCAGCCCTCTGAGCTCGGCTATATAGCCAGTTATTCGTCCAGTTAGCCATGAGATCTTAGAATCACCCCACCAACCTTTTTGACTAGTCTTCGTGTTTGAAGCACCATTTTCCATACTGCCATAGCCCACCAGAAGCCTTGTTTGGCTATTCGGCAAAACAGTCAATTCAGTAGACTGATTTCTCGGACCGGAGCAGCTCGGCACTAGTAAGCCAGTGCTCGACCGAACCTATTAAGTGTAGCCAGTAAGCCATTCGGTCACTTATGTTGTCCATTAGCTCGACCAACCGGCTAAGAGCAGTCGTGCCACGTTAGTCCGGCAACTCAGCTCGGCAGTAACCTTAGCAGTTCGGCAGAATACTTAGAAAGTAATCCATTATATTTCTAAGGCAGATTTGAGGTGAAATTCAGGAAGAATCAATCTAGTAAAAAGGTGAGTCTTTACATGCCCTACTTACTCGCATTTTATTTACTTGCTCACTCCTTTTTACGAATATCGTTATGGCTATTGAGCCAAAAACTTATTATGTTATCACTCTTGCAAAACAAAAGAGAAGAGCTTGTAAAACCTCTTTTTATACATGGATAAGCAAATGTGGAAAATGTTTTATGTGATTATCGACACGGACATCACATGGCCACAAAATACGGTCATAAACAGATACAAGCCCGGTGCTGGGGACAGGGTCAGATACTATGCAGACATGGACATGCTATAAGGATGGGATCAAACCAGATGGTCATTCGGATGATATCATGCCACTACGCATATTGCGGGGTATCTCCCCCTTGTTCTGGTACTGTGGAGCCTATAATTGGTTGGCTTGATAGAGTGGTTGACAGTCCTATATCTCTGGTAGGATGCCTAAGCATTCAATATGCACTTGTTGTAGGTTCATGCGTGAAAGATACCAAAATCTCAAATGACCTGGAGGGTTAATGAAAAATACACTTGAGGCTATTGAGCCACTGTTACTATAATTATCTAAAACGATTTACTTGCAGGAATGATTTGGTTGTCCATGAAACTAGTAATTTCGGCATGTACTATATTCACTCTAGCTTTATAGCTTATGCGTTTTCTAAAACCCTTTTCCAGGTTATGAGGAGTAGCTGTAGGATCTTGGAATTATAATTCTATTTTGTCATTTCACATATTAGCCCATGGCCCCCTTTATTGTATCTCCAAGATTATTAATGAAATGTGGGTTATTTCTAGTGATGCACTCTCTGGGTTGTATTTCAAGCATTCTGCTATTATTTAATCTAAAATTGTTCAATGAATCTCTAAACTCATTTAAAAAGGGTCTTTAGCGAGCTTGCTCATTGGACGGTCATGTCTCATGTGTGATTGGATCGTGACACACTCACTCTTCCCCCTCCCCCCTCCCTCGAGTTCTCACCACTGCCCCTCTTCCCAAGACCCCACCACCACTTGTCACATTCCAAACTTGATAATCGTAGAGCCGATCATCCAGGATTGACATGTGGCAACCATATACAACCATAACTCACTAATCATAATCACATCTTACTAAAATAGAGATAAAACTCATTTCATCTCTTTCTCTCATATTAAATACTCATTTCTCTTCCCATTTTATCTATTTTTATTTGTATTTCAAAACAATAATTTATTCTCTCTTCACATCCCAAAACTCATCTATGGATTATGAAATCCATAACATACTCTGTCATAGGATCTATAAGGATCCATCTCAATCTCATCTCAATCGCATCTCTAAATATCTCGTCTCAAAACCATAATAGTCAAGGGTCATTAAGTCTATTGACCACGCGTTGATACAGTACTATGACCTTGTGAGTATTCCGGATATGTACACTAGTAATAAACCAGGGCCACTCATTTCTCTACTTCGGTGGTAAGGACTACTCAATAGTCGTACCTCTATACGTAACGACAGTGAGAACACAACTATACTGTTTGTACATATGGTTCAAAAGTACCCTGTGTACTTTGGCAAGGCTATGTTAGCATAATCAGAAATCTCTTTATTATTTATAAAATCTCTTTCTCTTTATTATCTTTCTCAATCTCATTTCTCTTTTCAAAAACCTCTTTCTCTCCATTAATTTCCTTCTCAAAATACATTCTCTTTCTCTTTATAATCTCATTCTTTTTCCTTCCTAAAAAACCCTCTCCCTTTGCTTATAAATCACAATTCTTTTATGACAAACACTCATTCTTTTTTCCTTTAAAAGATTCATCCCCCTTTCCCTCAAAACTATTTTGTTACTTTATAATTTTAATAAAAAACCATTCTCTTTGCGAAACTCTCTTTTTATAAATAACACTTTTCGTAAAACCCATTCCTTTTTCACAAAAACCGTTTTCTCACATAACCCTTTCTCTTTTATTTCCAAAACTCCGTGATCCGTAGATTTTCTCATTTTCCAAACACTTTCAAAACACAAGTTTTCTACTACAACAAAATAACATAACTACTCTAAATTATACAATTCTATAGGTACTCACATGGCTAATGAAGTAGCCTAATGAACCTGGTCATCCTTGTACGGTGCCATGGATTATGACAGCCTCTCTATACCTAAAAATAACCAAAATACGGCTATAAGAATGCTAAATATTTCATCTCACTCTAACTTATGTATTTATATAATGCTCGTTCTTTATTTTCTTCTTAATATTATTCTTTATTTTTAAAGAATAATATTCTCTTATTAATTTCTCTATTTGTCTGGTTTTCTCTCGATTTCTCAATTAATCAACATCTAAATAACCCTAAAAGGTTCCTATTTATTCTTTAGAACTATAATCATCAATCTCATATTCCCTTAATTTCTAATAAATTTCTTCTCAATATTATTTTCCTTTTTCTTTAAATTTCCTTCAAATAATCCAAGTCAATTTCCTTTGATAAATACTCTCATAATAATCCTAATATGTTACTATAAAAGATATGAGCTCAATTTCATAAATTAGGATTGAATTTACCTCAATTTGGCTTGATTCGAGAAATTGGTTTGTGTCTTTTCCCTCCGATCACCATCAACCACTGTAATACCACCACAAGAATCCAGCTGGAACAATCACTACACAGTCTGTCACGACCCGTAATTTCAAGTTATATTTCCAGAATTTTATTCGTAATTCAAATCGATTGATAGATTTTGCTATGGCTTCCTTGAATTACATTGACGCTTGGAATTAGGTTTTAGATTCCTTCTTGATTCATCTATATAGTTCGGGTTT
Organism: Monotropa hypopitys; assembly: GCA_002855965.1. Taxonomy (NCBI): domain Eukaryota; kingdom Viridiplantae; phylum Streptophyta; class Magnoliopsida; order Ericales; family Ericaceae; genus Monotropa; species Monotropa hypopitys. The sequence goes on from NMUG010003524.1 coordinate 11,803, forward strand.
GGCTTGGAGTGTTTCGGGGAAGTTCCGGGAGTTCTTGGCATGAAAATATCATCACAGGAGGAGTTTACATCGGTGCAAGAAATACTTGCATCGGTGCACAAACCCACTGTAATCTGTGGAGCAAGTTTGCATCGATGCAGAGATGAGTTGCACCTGTAATACCCGTCCCGTCTAATTATAAATTTTAAATATTTTTATCAATTATCAAAGGTGAGATTAAAGAATAAGATATTCCATTTTTAATAATAGAGATTAAAGGAATTTATAAAGAAAGATTTAATGGGCAAAATAATATTAAATATTATAAGTAGTAAATAATTGGGAATAATGGCACATAAGGGTAAATACATGATTTAGTGAGAGGGTAAGGGAGTCATTAAGCTTAAAAATCTGTATTAGGTTAAGATTTGTAACCTAATCTCATTATGCTTAGCATTGGATTAAGAGATAGAGAGAGAGGAGAGAAAGGTGGCTAGAGGAGATTTCAATTTTTTAAGGCTTTGGAGTGGAGATTTGAAGTAAAGGTCTTCTTCAACATTGTTCCCGAGCTTAGAACGAATCTAATGATACAATTTTTATGTTTATATCACTTCAGATTTGGGCTAGATCGGAGTTTTAATCTCTAAACTCGTTTTTGGAAAAAATGGTAAGTTTAAGGGGTTGATCTTTGGGATTGGAGGTGTTTATGGGTCGGTTTATGATACAAATTGAATATGTTTAGCAACTACATGTTTAGAGCACTTTGGGTACCTTTGATTTTTAGTTTTGAGGCTAATAGACCAAAGTTAGGAAGGTTGGGGATTAGTGGTTCGACAATAAATTTTTTTGAAAATTTCCATTCTGTTCAGGGTCGACCGGTCCACGTGAACGTGGTCGACCGGTCCACGTGATAATGCAGTAGGCTTTCTATGCCTTCTGTGACTGGTCCCTTGTGCCGTGGTCGACCGGTCGTGAGTTTTTAGTAAGGATAATTTTATGGTCTCGACCGGTCGCGTGTAACGCTGCCGACCGGTCACCGTTCGAAATTTTCTAGAAATTTTGGTAACCTCTTGGGGTGTGTTGGAAAGTATTAAGGGTTAATTAAAAGACTTTATAAGCTGTTTAAAAAGGGTTCTCTATTCAGTTGATATAATTTCGTGATTCATTTCTCCTTGTCAAATTAATTATACTTTGGACTGAAGTTGTAATACCTGTATTATGGTTTAAGGATATTAATAATAAATAAATAAGGTTTAAAATAAATTTGTGGGTTTATGAAATGATTAAGAAATTTTTAGAAGCATTGAGGAATTTTATGAAATTTTCATGAAATATTTTGGAGATTTGTGGAATTATTAAAGGCTTATAGAGTTTAATAAAGTCTGATTGCAAGTATTAAAAAGTTTTGGGGGTCTTAGTGCAAGGATTAAATATATGAGATGAATATTGTAAAATAAGAACAAAAGTTAGAATTGGTGTCTGTGTTGTCACTTAGTCCGAGCAAGGTGATGTAGAGATACAATTTGTATCTAGCAAAAATGATTCGTGGCAAAGCGCTGGTGTGCATGTAGTTTGCTGTCAAATTCAATTAGAGGTGTCAATGCAAGGGTGTTGAAGATGTGATTTGTCGTGGTTGGGATCTCAAAAGGGCAGGAGGTGTCAAGGACTGATGCTATACAAATATGTATTGAGTGTTGCAAATAAGCTAGTTGTATACATACGTAGGAATCTTTATACTTAATAATCTGAGAATTTTGAGAATGAGGAAATCAAGTTGTGCATAGATTGAGAGTGAGGGGGAATGGAGAGATAGAGAGCTGATCGAAGAAGAGGGAAGAACGTTAGAATTGCAGAGGTGATACGAAAGAGATGAATGAACAGTAAACATTTGGGAGAAATGAAGTTCAAAGCTGCAATCAAATCTTTTGGAATTTATTCCAGGCAATTGAGGTAACGAATCAAAAATCTAAAAACACAGAGTTGTTCCAAATTATGTCTAGTTTAAGCATACCAAATTTGAGGCTAATCGGAGTTGGTTTGATAGGTGAAATTCGAGATAGAACAGTAGGTGGTCCAGAAAGGGGAGAAACCCAACTTCGGCCAATCTTTGACAATTTATTTCTCCTATTTGAGGTAATTTCTTACAAATCCGTTTTAACTAGGTTATTCCAAATTAGATGTAGAACTTATGTTCAAATTTTGAGGATAATCGGATGAGTTTTGATGGTTCAAATCAAGAAAATTCAGTTTAGAACCAAAACTCGAAAATCTGTAGAACTGTTCTTCGAATGCTGTCAGAAGCCCTAGATACCGATATCTTGGATTTCAAGATATCGATATCTTAGGCAGTGGACTAGATACCGTAGTTAGATACTGATATCTTTAATTAAGATATCGATATCTTAAGAATTTCAACTATAGTATCTTAAAGTTACAAATCGATATCTTTGGGTTCTGTTTAAGATACCGATATCTAGTGCTTAGATACCGATATCTTGAGTCTCGGGAGAAAAGTAAATTTTTGGAAAAATATTAAAACTTGGGATTTAAATATAAATTTCAGAAGGTTATTTTTGGTAGATTCTGATATGAAATATTTGGGCTTTTGGTAGGTATTTGAGGAGTCGGAGGGCATTTTAGAGGAATCATCAAAAAGGTTAATATTGTTATAGTTTTGTATAATTTTGATAAGCTAGTAAATTTCTCTAGTATAAAGTAATGCGTTGAAATGTGTTTTAAAAAGGTATAAAAATCCTATGGATCACATGTGTTCTATAAGAAAGACATAAAAGAGAATATTTTGAGACATGAAGTAATTTTGGGGGAAATAAAGATAAATATGGTTTTGCTAAAATTTAAAGTATTTTAGTAAGCTGATTTCAAGGGTGTGTTGTGATTAGAGAAAATGTGGAATTTAATAATTGTTTT
>NMUG010003525.1:0-14710 GCA_002855965.1 Monotropa hypopitys
AAATTCTGTGACTTGAACGACAATCGTAGGGAGATGTTATCGTAAGTGTATATCTGACAATTGGTTAGTAATCATGGATAGATATTACTAAAAATGTATAACTCTGAAACTTGAACGATAATCGTAGTAAGATATTATCGTAAGTGAATTTTGAAAATCAATTAGTAATCGTAGGTAGATATTACCAAAAAATTTTGCAACTTGAACGATAGCCATAGAAAGGTGCAATCGCAAGCGAAATTTTTGCCCCAAGTGATGTGTAATTCTAAAACTTTAAACGATATCCGTAGTAGGATATTATCGTATGTAGATTTTGGAAAATCAATTAGTAATCATAGATAGGTATTACTAAAAATTTCTGCGCTTTGCAACTTGAACGATAGCCATAGAAAGGTGCCACCGAGGATAGATTTTTTTTGGAAACTTGGGCTGATGGTCTTAGAAAGATACCATCGAGGTCCCGGAGCTAGAAAATAGTAGTCTTAGGAAGGTACTACCGAGCTTTGTGATTTAAACTTATGTCCTTGGGGAAGATGCCATCTGATCGTTTGAAAACGTAATCCTATGGCCTTAGATAGATACTAGTATAGGTTTTTGAAAATATGCACTCGGAGTCTTACTTTAGATACTGCCGAGTATTTCGGAAATTGTAGCCCGTGATCTTAGAAAGATACCACCGTAGGTTTTGAAAAATATTTTGAAACTGTAGTCTTAGAAAGATACTACTGTGGTTTTTTGAAAATATATAAACCTGTAGTCTTAGAAAGATGCTACTCTAGGTTTTTGAACGCTTAACATGCGGCCTTAGTGAGGTACCACTGTAGGTTTTGGAAATTTTAGTTATGCAGTCTTAGAAAGATACTACTTGCACTCTTGAACACGCCAGCCTGTAGTCTTAGGAAGATGCTACCTCGGGCTCTTAAGAAGGTTAACCTGTGGCCTTAGGAAGGTGCCCCTGTAGGTTTTCGGAACTTGTAAGTCCGTAGTCTTAGAAAGGTACTATTTGGACTTCTGGAAATGCCAGCTTGTAGTCTTAGAAAAGGTACTACCTTGGGGCTTTCTGAAGATACTGGCTTGTAGTCTTAGAAAGGTACTACCTCGGGGCTTTCTAACCTGTGGTCTTCGGAAGGTACCACTATAGGTTTCAGAGAATTGTAAGTCCGTAGTCTTAGAAAGGTACTACCTTGGACTTCTGGAAACACGAGCTTGTAGTCTTAGAAAGGTATTGCCTCGGGGCTTTCTGGAAATTGCCGGGCTTGTAGTCTTAGAAAGGTACTACCTCGTGGCTTTTTGGAAATGTGCCTGGCTTGTAGTCTTAGAAAGATACTACCTCGCGGCTTTTGGAAATGTGCCTGGCTTGTAGTCTTAGAAAGGTACTACCTCGTGGCTTTTTGGAAATGTGCCTGGCTTGTAGTCTTAGAAAGATACTACCTCGCGGCTTTCTAACCTGTGGTCTTAGGAAGATACCACTGTGGGTTTCAGAGAATTTAACGTCGTAGTCTTAGAAAGATACTACTTAGATTCTTGGTAATGCTATCTTGTAGTCTTAGAAAGGTACTACCTTGTGCATCCGAGTGGGTTAACCTGTGGCCTTAGCGAGGTACCACTGTAGGTTTATGAAATGAAACTCCGTAGTCATAGGAAGATACTACCGGGAATAGTAAACTCAAACCTGTAGTCTTAGAGAGATACTACCTTGGTTTAGAGAAACGGATCTCCGTAGTCAAAGAAAGATACTACCGGGTATAATAAATTTAAACCTGTAGTCTTAGGAAGATACTACCTTAGGTTGTAGGTTCGTAACTCCGCAGTCGTAGAAAGATACTAGCGGGAATAATAAACTCGACCTGTAGTCTTAGAAAGGTACTACATTAGGTTTAGAGAAACGGATCTCCACAGTCATAGAAAGATACTAACGGGCATAATAAACTCAACATGTAGTCTTAGAAAGGTACTACCTTAGGTTAGAGGGATGTAACTCCGTAGTCGTAGAAAGATACTAACGGGAATAATAAACTCAACCTGTAGTCTTAGAAAGGTACTACCTTAGGTTAGAGTTTCTAGAAGTGATGAACTTGTAGTCTTAGACAGATACTACCATTGTTCATGTAGATCTGGATTTACGTTGGCAACCCTGATAAGATGTTACCAAGTCTAGAGATTTTGTTCTAGGTTACAACCATGGAAAGGTGTCATAACTTAGAAATATGAACAAATGTATACGTTGATAATCATTGAAAGATATTAACAACCTTTTATGTTCATAGTATCGTTAGCTTCCGCTACCTGGATTTGAATCGTTTGATTTATCAGGATTTAATGATTTTCTTTCTTTTGATTTTGTAGGATGACTTCTCGGCGTAGACCTGGGAAGGAGCCTACGGATGAGGCTGGGCCTTCTAGACCGGCTGCGGAGGAGAGGGAGGAGTCTACCTTCGATATTGATGACATAGACTTCGAGCCTCATCCTGATGACCTAGAGGCACCACGATGCGGATATGTAGAGACTTTTTCCCGCGATGGCGTGGGATTGCAGCTAAGAGGGACGATGTTACCAGAGGAGCTTCGGAGGACCAGATTGCGTGTTTCTGATACACCGCTTTTGACACAGCTCCGGTCACATCCGTCCGTATATCTGAGGGCTCAGGTAGTTCCACCAGAGAGACCCTTTCAAATAGCGTGGTTCCAGGCGGTTGCCATCTGCACCCGGGCGCATCCTGTCTACAAGGATTTTTTGGTCGAACAGGGGTTTGGCGATTTCTTAGCTATTCTGCCCTTTCGCTCGAAGCATACTTTGCTTAGGGCCCTTGCCAAGCGTTGGTTCAGTGAGACCAACACGCTCTATTTGGGCGACTGTGAGCTTGGCGTCACTCCTTTCGAGTGGGCCGTTATCACATGTTTGAGGTTCAGATGGATCCCGGTCCAGAGGACGACAGGGACTGAGGATGACGCATGGCGGGTATTGGGCATCGCCCCACATCAGATGAGAGGGAAGAGGATCCCGAGCTCAGTACTGCGGGGAGGCGACTTCTTTTACACCGTAGAGACAGACGGCCCGGAGTTGTTCAGGCGACAACATCAGTTGCTCTTGTATTTGCTAGTGTCGTACTTTTTATGCAACAACGACACTTTGTTTTCTGTGGCTTACATCAGGATAGTTGACTTCCCGGTTGGTGCCCTCTTTGACTGGGGGTCTTTTACTTTTGCCTCCTTACTCCAGGCTATGAGGAGGAGAGTTAGGTGTCCTTCACCGACATAGTTAAGGTTCTGGCTCTTTCTCCTGTAGTGGTCTTTTGAGCATATGAGCGTAGGGCGCCCCCTTCCTACCAACCTAGGACCTTTCGTCCCTAGGGCTCTGCGGTGACCACGTCCATCTGCGCGTGCTCTTGACTTGCTGGATTTCGTGACGCTTCGCTCACAGCTGGAACTAGTTACGCCAGACGACATATCCTGGCAGCCGTTCTATTGGATAGCATTTGGAGGCGATTACCGCGTTGAGCTCTATTTGTCGGCTCGGCGATGCACTTTCTTCTCCTACACTTCCTGGGAGCTGTACATGGGCGACCACTGCTGGCGCCAGACGACGGGAGAGGTTATGATCCCCAGATGCCTGCCTACTGCCACTTTTGGGCTACGACCACAGTTCGGGGCGGAGAGTCGATCGGTGTTGAGCAGGAGCGCTTCTTTCGAGCAATGAGGGATGCAGATAACAGAGCCCAGTCTTCTCAGTCTGTTCCGGAGGATGAGCCGTCTAGGCTCTATCGGGCCTACCAGCAGTGGAGCGCTCGACAGAGAGGAGCACCGCCAGACTAGATTCCCCCAAATGAGGTACGTAAACATAGTAGTTTACTTTTCGTTTCTGTCTTTTCATAGATCTATTGTAGACCTGTCTTTACTGCTCTTTTTGTTTCTAATGATTTGTTTTTGTATTTTAGGCTGCCACGGACCCCCCTAGAGGTTCTGTTGACAGGAGGCCCAGACATCACGGACGACGGGATGACAGTAGGAGTAGAGATGTCTGATATGCCAGCAGCAGACAAACATAGACTCTTGTTCTCTTTTTTGTAGTAGCTACATATTGTATAGCTTTGTTGTTACTTTTTTTTTCAGCAGGACACTGTGTAGTTAGTCCCTTTTGTTCTTCTTTTGTTAGCAGGGCACTTTGTGTAGTTAGCCCTTTTTGTTTTAGTTTGGTTCTTTTATGGTAGATACATTTTGTTTGCAACGTAATCTACTTTCGTTTGTCTCTTTTTCACTGTTTGCACTTCTTTTTCTTAGTCTACCGTTTCGTACTGCATAGACATGTAAAAAGAAATGATAATGATGTTTTGTTTTCCTTTGCAGGAAAATGTCATTTGCACCGGCATTTGTTGCGCTACTTGTTGCTTGGTGGCCATCTTTTGCCCCAGCTGAGCGTCTTTTGTTCGAGCAGTTGTTTGGGGGAGTGGCTAGTCTTTTGACCGTTTGCGTTGCCCCGAACTTTCTATTAGCTTTGGTGAGGTACTGGATACCTACCTTGAGCTTGTTCCGTTTCGGCCTTCATGAGTTGACTCATACTTTAGAGGAGTATCATTTTGCCTTGAGGATGCAACCTTCTTTGGAGACCGTGGCCCGCATATACCCTGATCGGAATGCCAGGACGCCTTTTTGTGCATTGATAGGCCTAAAAAGGACCTACTTGATTTCTGATGATATTGATGGGATTCCGGCAATACGACCTGACTTCCCGTGGAGTCTTTTTGGTGATTAGGTTTATTATGATCCGCGAGGGGCTGCTTTTGCCAGACTTCCTGACAGTCGCGCCGGTTCTCGCAGATGCGTGTATACTTTTTCTTTTGTATTGTTGGCGGGGCTATTCTTCCCGAGATATGATGGGCAGCTGGATCTACGAGTAGATTTTTGGGTAGATGTTGTGATCGAAGGACAGACCATTATACCGGCGATTTTGGCGGAGACATATAGGGGACTGACCCTGTTTTTAATGTCTCATGATTCTCGTGCCTGTGGCGGCGTTGAATTGTTATATGTATGGCTGCTTACTCATGTTTTCAAGAGTCGTTCATCACTTCCGAGGTGGTTCATTGACATGCCCTTAGCGCTCTTGACCGAGCGAATTGTCGGTTTGCGATATATCCCTCAGCGTTTGGATACCTGGATAGTGGCTTTGGACAGCATTACACCGGATACAATTGTTTGGAATATCGGCGTCTTTAATGCTATAGAGCACGCAGTGACTGTATATGGGCTAGGATTGTCCTTTCTTGCCCTTGTTGGGATGTACGGTGTAGTACCGTATTTCGGGTGCCGAGTCCTCAGACAATTCGGGCTTGATCAGGATATTCCGATCTCTTCTTCGCTTTATGATGGCAGCAGATACCATTTCGACTTTGCCAGTGATTTTGCTCATCCTTTGGTTGGAGAGGCTTCGGCTTTATGGAATCAGAGGGTTACGATTTCATCTGCCTGGACCAGTGATACTCCTTGCATCTCGGAGACATATCTAGAATGGATCGCATCAAAGATTGATCATCAAGCTGGCATTATAGCCACTTTCCCGGCATATTTGGATCAGTTTCCATTACCACAGTGGTCATCATATTTGGCATCACAGACTTCGAGCTACAATGCGCAGATGATGCAGTTACACTCTCGGCATTCGCAGATGACTGGTGAGAGAGACAGGGCCCTTCGGCGTGTCTCTTCAGTTACTGGGGAGCGAGACTCTCTCCGAAGAGATGTCGATCACTTGTCCCTACAGCTATCTGATATGGAGGTTGCCACCGGTATTTTACAGCGGGACTTAGCAGAGGTGAGAGCTTCGGCCAGTTCGACTAGCACGGTAGCTGCTTTAGAGCATTCTTTGCATCAGGCAACTCAGCGGCATGAGGTTCAACTGGAGGAGATCAGTGAGTTATTATTTGAGGTAGCGGATTTCGATCGACTAGTTGATGAGTCATACGACAGTATTATTGCTCGTGATGATGACAGAGATCGATTGCAGGAGGATTTTGACACTATGACTGGATCGTATCATAGATCACTGGTCGAAGTCAGGAGGTCACACGACAGGCTACGTGCAGCTCGTCGGCGTCTAGCTAGAGAGAGGGGGTTTCACTTCCATGATGTAGAGGGCTTACGATCTAGATTTGCCTCTATGGAGTATTTGTTCCCAGGTGGCTATCCGGATATGGCTAAGTTGCATACCATGATACGAATGCTCCGTTGTTTGCTAGAGGTAGATCGATCGGGTACCGTGACTGGCACTGTGTTGACTACCCGATATAGAGAGATGTGCCAGGCTTTACTGGGCTTGTTGGATGCGTTCTCACAGAGAGATCGACAGTAGTTTAGCATATTGATGTTCTATGTTTCTATTTCTGTTATAGAACATCAATGTATCGCTTCTGATGTATGAATATATTTCTTTTATTTGCAATCTTTATCAAATAAGTAAATATATTCTAAACACGTATGCTTCTCTGATAATGGAGATTGATACTCAATTTAAGTTGATTCGAATTACATGTTGGAATCACCATTACGTTGTAGGACATCATGAGTATTACCACTTGCGTATCCGACTTGAGGAGATAATCTTAGGCCTTCTTTTGATATGTTGAGCTTGTTCGTTCCTTTGATATACATACTTATCCCTTGCTAGCCATGTTGAGCCGCGCGCATCTATATTTGTCCCTTTCTTTGTTGAAACTCCACCGACCACACGATGTCTCAAGAAGGGTAAAAGAGTGAATATTTATGTGTTGTGATGATGGATGACGGGAGAAGTAGTGCTTTGCGCTTTATTTTGTAAAACGTCCCCGTTTAAAAAAAGAGAAGAAAAAGAAAAAAGAAACATTGCATTGATGAGCACAATTCTCCATATGCTCTAAAAAAGGGAAATCAAACAACGAGGTATGTTCATTTAGCTTATCTTGTGATATATCAAAGGAGTGAAAACGAGGAACATAGTGGATGGGGGATGTAATGATACAATGGAGGAGAATTGGTGTTGATAGTACCCTACATTGGTCTTGAGACATTGGTTATTTCTTTGTTGTTTATTATATGAATTCCAACTCATACATGTGAGAGTGTTATGTCAACCAAGTTTCGAGAGTAGCCATTGTGAGAGCATATCGGTGAGGACTTGAAGTCGAAGCTCGGTCCGAAGAGATATTGAAGTTGGTGATCATTCTTGAGTATAAGTTCACTTTACACGCTAGACTATGGTGCCATTCTTAGTTGATCGCTCATTTCAAATTCTGGAACTAGTTCTCATTGTGTATTTCCCTGTGGTAAGTTCATGCTCGTGATTTAATGATTTGAATATTGTTTATTGTCTTATGGAAGTCATTCTTTGGTGGTTTGCTATGTTTTGTGGCTGAGCATTGCTAAAAACCCTCACGAGACTTCACTCGTCCTACCGGGGCTGCCTGAGGGTTTAAAAGACCTATCGGGACTAGCAAAATTTAAGTTGGGGGGTGTGATAGGTACTTAAAAGCACCTATTTATGCACTTTAACATGGATGTTAATAGTCTCGAGTCATTGTTATTTGATTAGTTTTGTGTAAATTTGTACATTTCAGGTGAATAAGCCATGAATCACCTAAAAAGAAACCAAAAGAAACCTTGGCATGTGAATGGCAACTTTGGAGGATGAGGAGTGACCTTTGGATGGATGGCAGCAGGATGGAAAAGAGAAAAAATAGCCCTCTGCACATTCTCATCCGGACGAGAATTGCAAATTCTTCGGACGAGCCAACAGAAGAGACACAAACATACTCCAGCAGCCATGGTCCGGACGACACAAGGTCTGGTCCTGACGAGATTTGACCGCCGTCTGGATGAGAATTTTCAAGGATCCGGATGAGAGGTCAGGGACTTCAGGGTTCACTGAGTTTTCGTGTGGTCCGGACGGGTCAGCCTCTGGTCCGGACAGGGCAGATCGAGAATCAGTGTTTTTAATCTATTTTACATTGTAATTAATCGAGGGTTATAAATACTTAACTCTAATTACCCTAGGGGATCATCTTGGAACTTGTAATCACTTGTGGAGGCTGTGGAGACAAGAGAAAACCATATCATCCTTCTTCCTCTTCATCCTTCCCCTCTTGATCTCCCATGGCTTCTAATGGCATAAATTCTCAACTTGTGGGATCTATGTCCGGCTAAGACCATTCTCTAGGGAGAAGGAGGAGGCTATGCTGATTTGATATATTTTGCATGCAAAGGTACTCTTGGTTTGTATGAATGTAAGGTATTTTTAATAGTTTATCTTTCTCTTTTCTTATTTGTATTCTAGATGCAAATACCATTCATGCATGATTCTAATGTTTTGCACTAATTGAAAGTTAGAGACGGTCCATGCTAACAAGATGGTGTATGATGACATGAGATTTTCTTAGAGTTGAGACATACACCGTGCTATGAAGATGGTCTGTGCCTAGCGCGATTTGTGTTCTTCCTCCTTTGTGTTTGTGGGAATTGATCTATCCTAGTAAATACTTAGGATAAAACTAAGTTTATCATTCTAGCAAGATATATCTAATGGCTAAGCCGAATCCGAATTCCTAGAATCTTTCTCATCTTAAGTTTCAATCATCTTAAGTAGTTGCATATTTGTTTTCAATATTAGGACGTAATTCAAATCAAACTCAAAACCCCAACTGTCTTTATTTTACAAATCATCTTAGAAAATTCATTGTTAAACTAATCGACTTTACGACATTGTCTCTGTGGATCGACACTCTTGCTTACCATTGTTCTTTAGATTAAGTGTTAAAACTTGAGTTTTAGAAATATATTTTTGACTGCAAACGAATCGATCAGTTGTGAAGGCGATGAAGAAACTAGGGAGATTAGTTTAAGGGAGCAGACAGATCTGCACTCTTTGGCGGATAAGATGGAAGAATAGGAAGTCCTATCAACTGCCACTGACATTATAGATAGGGCTGGTACCAAGCTATCACAACCTAACAACATTCATGTTTCTGAAGATAAATCTTCTGCCCGAGGGCCATGTCTTAAATATTTTCGCATCTTATGAACTTCTGTAATAATGTTTCTTCTTTTACCCAGTGCTTTGTAATTAAAGGGGTGATCGATCCCAAGACTTTTGTGGGATCTCGGCTACTGAGCAAACATATTTTGTACTTTGGCAGCGCTTGACTTCAGTTTCTTTTTCTATTTCTCTTCCTACCTTTTTGTATTTTTGATTTTTCTAACAGAAATGTTTTAGGCCACTCCGTTTGGGCAGGTCTGGTTGGACCTTTATCAATTGACCTGGATGTTTTTGCTCTAGTCTTAGTATTATTTTGCCTTAGCAACAGGCCAGATGGACCTCTATTGATTTCCTTGGCAATCTTTTTGTTTTTGCCTTAGTATTATTTTGACTTAGCAACAGGTCAGATGAACCTCTCTTGATTGCCTTGGAAATCTTTTTGCTTTTGACTTAGAATTATTTTGCCTTAGCAACAGGTTGGATGGACCTCTGTTTATTGCCTTGGCAATCTTTTTTATTTTGCCTTAGCATATTTTTCCTTAGCAATAGGTCAGATGAACCTCTATTGATTTCCTTGGCAATTTTTTTGTTTCGAAAATTTATTAAAATTAAACGGATGCTTTTAATTCAAGGTTTTTACAAATCAAAGTGAACAGAATTAAGGTTTCACAAATTGAAGTTAATAGACAGGGGTACTTGTCCTTACTCTCCTTTTTTTGAAAGGAATAATTATATTAAGTATTAAAGAAACCATACAACTGAGCTAGAAATACAACATGAAAAAACATCCACCTGCCCCCACTCCTACCATCCGAAATACTCAGCCTAGAACCTACAACTCCACAACACACTACGCATGCCACAACCCAGCCAGACAAGACTCACAGCTACCCATCCAAACAAGACTACAAGGACACAACAAGAAAAGAAAGCAAGAAAACACCAACGACCCATACGTACAATAAGATGTTGGACGCATGGGCCAAACTAACCTACAACAATCTACCACCTTAATTTAAATTGAACGGATGCTTTTAATTCATGGTTTTTACAAATCAAAGTGAACAAAATTAAGGTTTCAAAAATTGAAGTTAATAGATGGAGGTCCTTGTCCTTACTCCCCTTAATACGATACAAAGTGTCATAAAGGTTTGTGTTTCATTAATGAAAATTGCGATAACTAACATTGTGAAACTTGTATTTCATTTATTTATGGAGGTTGGCAACACCTGAGAGTATCTAGATGACTTATTACAAAGACATACAAGCCAGCATTCCTAACCATAGTACCTTTTCAAGTGCTCAGCATTCCAAGGGTTGCTCAGCTCATTTCCCCTTAGGGTGGTTAGACTGTAGGCCCAAACTTTGGAATGCTTGAGTATCTTATATGGGCCTTCCCAGTTAGGCTGCAACTATTTTGCCTTTTCCCCCGTGGGGTCCTTCTTTCTCAGAACTAGATATCCTGTCTGGAATGTCTTTGGCTTAACCTTGGCATTGTGGTACTTTTCTATCCTATGTTGGTACACTGCCATTCTAGTCACTGCCTTATCTCTTCTTTCTTCAATTAGGTCCAGTCTAGCTCTGAGCTCTTCTTCATTATTAGATTCGCCCAATGATGTCGTTCTATAGTTGAGGAGTTCCACTTCAATGGGAACTACTGCTTCTGAGCCGAACGCCAGGGAATAAGGCATCTCCCAATAGCCATTCTGGGTGATGTCTGGAATGCCCAAAGTACGGAATGAATCTCGTTCGGCCACTCTACTTTGTGAACTTCAATCTCCTCTTGATTCCCTTCTTTATCTCCCTGTACGTAACCTCGACTTGCCCATTAGCTCTCGGGTAAGCCTTTGATGTATAATGGACATGTATTCCCTTAGATCTGCAAAATTCTTTGAACTCAGAGCTATTAAATTTCCTTCCCGTATAAAAAATAAGCACCCTAGACATGCCAAATTGACATATAATATTCTGCCATAAGAATGAAATCATTGTTCTAGTGGTGATGATGGATAGCGCCTTGGCCTCTACCCATTTAGTGAAGTAGTTGATTGCCACAACTGTATACTGCTTTTGGCCTTTGCCCTTGGGCAGTGGCCCTATAAGGTCTATCTCCCATTGCCGAATAGGCCATGGCCCCTCATTGGACACATATGAGTAGGCAATCTGTGCGATATGTTGGCGAACCTCTGACAGGAATCGCACCTTTTGACAATATTAGCACAGTCACTTTGCATAGTCGGCCAAAAGTACCCAAGCCTCATTATCTTATAAGCGAGAGCCCCCCCTTATAGTTCCCACACAAACCCTCATGAACTTCCTCCATTGCTCTATTTGATTCAGCTTTGTTCAAGCATCTCAGGTAGGGTAGTGAGAAACTCCTCCTGTAAAGAACATCGCCCATTAATATTGTCGCGCCGGGAAAATTCTCCCGCCTCCCTTCTTCGCTTCCGCCCAATGTTTTCGGGGGTCGCGTTTCTGGATGGCGTACTTTGAATTTTCGGGGTTTAATGCGACGTTTGATAAATGAAAATTGATGATGGTTGGACTTACTTGATTTTAAAACGTTCAGACTTAATAACGGTTTTATAATTGCCAAGGCAATATATATCCTATTATTAATCTATTTTTCAGAATCGTCACTCGGCATAGAATTATAGTGTGCCAAGTCACTAGTTTTATTTGGAAAAGATGGTCTGTGAAATCAGAAAATCAAGTTCGGAGATTTGATTACGAATGGGGAAGGTGTTAGGCACCCCATTCGCCCTTTCGGTACTTCCTTTTCAAAAATAAATTTTCTTCCAATTTAAAATCAATGATTTCTCGGCCAAGAGAAATAAACATAAAACTGATGCTTGAATGAACTAAAAAGGGGTTTACAGATGGGCAATGCCTTGATTCTTTTTTTGAGATTTTATGAAAAGAATTTGAAGGAAAGAATTGAATTTTGATCTTTTTGATTGTTTTTACATTTTTTTAGTCGGACAGAACTCCGACCCTATTTTGGAAAAAAATGTTTTTCTTTTTGAATTTGAGATTCTGACAGAATATTGAGTGATTCGGTACTACCCGACTCACAAAATATTTTTGTGATCCTTAGTCAGTCAGCTACTGCAAGTTTTCACTGAATGACTCGAATCTAGGAATTTTTGTTTTAAAGGTATTTTTGTATTTTTCAGTCGGACAGAGGTTCGACTATGTTTATGAAAGAATGCTTTTGTTTTTTATTTGGGAATTCCAAAAGAATATCGGGTGACCCGGTATGACCCGATTCCCGATATATTCTTCCGATCCAAGTCGGTCAGTTACTGCAAGATTTCACTGAACGATACGAATCAAGAAATTAGATTTTTGATTTAAAGTGTTTTATTTTATAAGAGAAAAAAAAGATTATTCTTGTTTTTGGAAATTCCAAAAGAATGTCAAATGACCCGGTATGACCCAATTCATAAGATATTTTTTCGATCCAAATCGATCAGCTACTGCAAGATTTCACTGAACGATACGAATCAAGGAATTTAATTTTGGAATGATATTTTCTTTATGTTACAATGAGAGAATTGGTTTTCTTGGATTTTGGAAATATCAAAAGATTTCGAATGGCCCGGTGTGTACCGATTCATAAGACACTCTTTTTGATCCAAATCGGTCAGCTACTGCAAGTTTTCACTGAACGACACGAATCGAGAGACTTCGTTATGCCTTTTAATAAGTGTTTTTCTTTTTCTTTTTACAAATTGAAAGAGGGTGGAATGCTAAAAAGGAGAAGGAGAAAAAGGATCTAGATATATATGTATATGTATTTATAAGCACGTATAATGGGATAGAATATTATATATAAGCCGTGTCGGAATATTTCCAAAACGGACGACTTATATACAATATACCGACAAGGTCGGATTTAGAAATGAAAAATAGAAATGAACAAGACGGACTTTTGTTTTCCTCCTTTACAAACTTCAAGAAATGAAAGATTTGTTTGTAACGACGTGCCGCGATTGTAAGCCAAAAATTCATAAGTCGATTTTTGTAAGTTCAATTTCTGATCTATTCAAGGAAATAAATGTTCCAAGATCTCTAATTATTTGACCGAACAGCCGGTAGGCATAGCCATACGCGAGGCCGAGATATCATTTAATCGAGATGTTTGAGTATCATTTCTTTGAATAAAGAGGAAAAGTGGAAAAGAAAATCAACAACGTGTTTTTGTATTTTTAAGGCGAAAACGTATATACGTTCTTCTCGTGCGTGATCTCGAAGCAGGTATAGCCTAGCATGCGTCAAATTCTAACGAGGAGAATGTCGTAAATGGTCGTCTTCTTTATTATAGATGTTTATATATACATAGATGAAAAAAACATTTTCGATAGTTTTCTCGCCGGAGATATCGGAGTAGGCATAGCCATACAAGTGCCGATAATCAGGATATACTATGAAACCGAATCTTCTTCGCTTTGATGTTTACATCGCAGCGGTGAAGAGAAGAAGAAAAGAAAAGATAAAAGATAGGAAAATATCAAAAATGCTTTCTTTATATCCTTTACCTTATATAATTACAATTTCCGGGAGTCCGAATTTCTAACGGTAAATTCCGTAAACTATAATAAAGTATAGTATCGAGACCGAAGTCGATACTAATACTAGACTATAGAATGGAACATCTATACCGAGAAATGGCTCAAATGAAAAAGAGAAAAGATAAAACGTTTGTAGAATTTTCGGCAGAGTTTCGGCTGCGTTTGGTTGGTTTTGGAATGTTCGGGTAGAGATTTGGTGATTTTTGGTGCTTTGGATTTGGTAACTAGGACTTTTGGTTGCTGGATTTTGGCTTGGGGAAGAAGGTTTACTCAAGAACAAGAGTTGTTCTTGAGGGAGATAAGGTTATAGGGCTTAGAAATGAGGATAGAGATTTTTGGTAAGGGTTTTTGGTTTTGGGGAGCTCCTGTCCGGAATGTATTTGTGTTTGAGAAAGAATTTTTGCACTAGAATGGCCAAGGGTCCTCTCCCAAGAGGGGAGAGGGTTTTTATAGATTTGGTCATGTCGCATCTATAGATGCGACATGTTAAAAAAAATGTTTTTTATTGGGAAGTGCGCAGCAAAGGTGATTTGGTGATTTGGATTGAGTGTTGGAGTGGTAATAATGTCAAATCATCCGCCAAAAATCTAAAATGTAATAAAATGAAAATGAAAATGAATTTCTAAAGTCTTCTCGGGTACAGAAATTAATCCGGGCCATTGATATGCGCTTGCTCAGCCCTATGCTCGGCTCCGTCTTGGAAAATTTGAAGTAGATATTTGCGATGCTTGATTTAAATCATGAATTTAGCAATTATCATGGGATTATTCCAAACACTTTTCTGAAATTCTTTGGAAACCGGCCCTTCTGCTCTGATCGGAAAAAGATGCTGCGGGTCTATGCCTTGAACTGCTTTTTATCCGTCGATTACAATTATCATTAAATGTTCGCCTCTTCGAATGCTGCTCATGAAAATTATATTTTCTCAATTCTGACGTCGGCTTGTCGTCGCGGTAAAAATGAACGTAACGGCATTTTGACTGAATTCTGAATTTTGCTCGGATGGATTCAATTTTTACGCAGACTTCTCGGTAACGAAATTGCCGTCGACTTTCCATTCCTAAACATGATTTCGGATGCTCATGCGAAATTCTGCTGATTCCGGAGCATGAAGCATGCAAAGAGGATTTTTGTC
>NMUG010003526.1:0-14709 GCA_002855965.1 Monotropa hypopitys
GGTAGTCCAAGCATGTGCCTATAATCAGCATACACTATGATAATCAATCAGCTATTGATAGGGCACAAAGAAAAATGTATAATGGAAAGTCACGACATATCCATAGAGACATAAATCCATTAGATAATTACTCTTACATGGTGTTGTTAATCTTGACTGTGTAAAGTCAAATGATAACATGGTAGACTTGCTAACCAAAATATTAACACGAGAGTTAGTTGTACAAGCATCGAGGGAAATTGGTTTAAAGTGTATGACAATGAAAGATATCTTGATGGAAACCCAACCTAATTGACTGGAGATCCCAAGATATAGGTTCACAGGGAGAATCTAATCTTGTATATCTAGTGGTATCACTATGGAGTTCATACTCCTGCTCATTCCTATGATGTAAATATTTATATAATATTTCAGGTTGAGCTATACTCTTAATGATTCCTATGCACTGGTATGGCAAGCAGAGCATTTTAGATACTTTAGTTAAGAGGTCACATATGTGAGTATGAAGTGGGGCATGTTCTTTGAAAATTTACAAAAACTAACTTTTCGAGAAAATACTTACAAAACTAGGAGAAGTATTCAACTCCAAAACGAACACAAATAGTGACAAGTATGTTGTGTGAGTAAATGTCTTGTTTGTGGCCTATTCTCTTGGATTACACAAAGGTTAGAATAATTCAAGATTATATGTTCACTGGTCAACCAATAATACCTGACAAGCTTTCACAAGAGAATGTTCAAAGCCAAAAGCTACCTATCCTATGCAGGACTGATCTGTAGTACTTTCTCTCTCTCTTTGGGCCTTCATTGTCTCAATATTTTCATTATTCCAATGTTTATTCTATTAAATTCATTCATGTGGGGGATTGTTGAAAAATGGTAGTAAGAACCAATTTTAATGGATTTTGACACACGAGTAATATTTGCCTAAGACACTGATTAAGGTAGATCCAAGTGAGTTTGGATACTTATAAGTGAGAGGTTGAATCCACAAAATAATGATCAAAATCTATTAAGTAATGAATGAAAAATTGTAATTCAAAACTGGTGCATTTATACTGTTTAAATATAATAATGAGTGTTTAATCCCACATTGAATAATAGCAAATAGTGGTTGTTATAAATGATCTTGTATGACTAAAGGTCACAACAAGTCTTAGATGGAAACTATGATGAAGCACGTTTCGGAAATTTTCCCACACATATACATATGCACGAGTGCACACACTGTTGCTCGCCTGCCCGAGCCTGCATTCGGGTCCGTGCCTCATGGATGTCACGTCCCATCACAATAAACATTAAATTAAATGAATATTGAATGGAATTTGTGACTAAACATCATCAAAATTCTTAAACTTTCAACAAATGATATAAATTAAATCTACAACTAACCACAAATGTTCTACCATAAGAACTTACCAACTAAAATTTCCAAAAGAGTATGTAGCAAGACTACACAACAACAAGTGGAAGACTAAATACTCTAAATACTAACGTATGACCACATTAGAATACAAAGGAAAAGAACCACAATAAATTGCAATCTCCACTAGGTTACTAGGGCTAGACAATCCAACCACATGCAATCAACACTTCCAGAACCATCTGAACATAACTAGGACCAATCCAATCTGCCTCTAGTGGACGCGAACCCAAATTCCTCCTCAATTTGGATTTCCAATCAATAAAAGGAAAACATACACAATAAGGAAATCTAGGAATTTGTTAGATATGAATTTTTATACTTATGACTAACAAAGTGAAACATAATTACATAATAATATTCTGAAGTAAAATGAGACGGTACATAGAAAAGCTTTGATGTATCACATTATCCCGTTTGTTATCATGCTTTGCTTACCCATTTTAAACACATAGGTTTTCCACTTTAATTCCTTTAAACACACACTCATGTAGTTAAATTACATTTACAACTTATTAATTCTACACCCAAGTAATATAATGAATAACAAAGGAAAGTTTACACCCAAGCGACATACTAAACATTACAATACATCATGTAAACATGAAAGGCATAACGTGTCATGCCTTGAGAAACCAATAAATAGTATATATAAAATCCTATATAATGTACAACCAACGCATCAAGTAATCCCCAAAGGCCGATACTAATGTGTCATGCATACGATTCAAATATTTAAACATCCAACATGTCACATAAACACATAAGGCCAATAATGTGTGTCATGCACCTTGTTCTACACAATGACCATCTAATATATCACATAAGCACATAAGGCCAATAATGTGTGTCATGCATTCAATTCTATACAATGAACGTCTACGTCTCACATAAGCACATAAGGTCAATAATGCGTGTCATGCACCTTGCTCTTATTAGACAAGTTCTCGTTCATGTCTTTGAGGTTAGTTTTATTTAATTCACTTTTGGTATACATTTTACCATTTTAAGGTTAGACCACAACTGTGATACCCATAACCCTCATTTAATTCTTTTAATTATTTTGTATAAATAATTAATGTTCTTATTAAAAAATCGGATTTGGACTTTGAGGTTTAATATTTTAAAAGCATGATGGTAGATGAGTCTTGAGGTGAGTTGTGTGTTTGAGATTGAGAATTGAAGTGATGACTAACTTAGATAATTAGCATGAGTTTTAATCCTTGAGGTTTCGAGATGAAGTGGTAATAGACATGGGAAGCTCATGAGGTGACCTTAGGATGCTAATTTGTGGTTTGGAATGTTGAGGGAGTGTTAGGAGTTGAGTTGGGAAGGTTGGATTTGAGTTTGGTGAAGAAATTGGTCCAAAAGAGCAATTCTCATCCAGACCAGGAGTGGGGTTGTCCAGACCACATATCAATAAGTTTGGACGTATGTTTTAGTGAGGCTCGTCCTGACCGGGAGGATGGCTCGTCCGGACGAGGGTCGGCCATCTGGATGGGGAAACAAATGACAGAGCAAAACGTTTTGGGAGTTCTGGGGTTTGGCTCATCAGTACGAGGGTGGGTCTCGTCCAGACCGAGGTGAGGTCTCGTCTGGACGAGGATCCAGCCGTCCAGATGACGCGACAGTCGGGTTTAAAAATTAAGACGCAGAAAGCAGATATTTAGGGTCATTTTGTACCTTTTACTTCCGAAATGATTAACCTACCCTCTAAACACGATTTACGGTTGTTTATTATGTTGTAAGCCTCCATTTTAGTATTTTAACTCTTGAGAGAAAGAGTGAGAGAAGGAGAAAACCTCCATTGTTGAACCTCTATCCTTGGAGGAGATTGAGAAGTTTGGTGCAAGGATCTCTCTTGTGGTTCAATCCTTGGGTAAGTCCTTTAAACTCTTGAACATTGTGAACTCTTTGTCCCTATCTTCTTATCGAATCCATGAGACTTGTGGGTGTTTAGAGGTCATGCTCAAGTATGTTAATATTCATGACCCGATCTACGAATTTTGTATAGGAAGTTGCGTGGAGTAAGGGTCGGTTTCATGTTTGTAAGTTTTTTTGATATAGATGCTTGGTGACCTTGGAGATCTAGGAAGTCCATGGATGGGTTATACTTGTAGTTGTGGAAAAATCTCATATGTAAATATTCGAGATTCATGTATAACTTAGGAAAAATTAATGTTAGATGTGGAATTTGAAAATTGAAAGGGTCCTTAAGTAGGGTTCTATTACTATCATCAAACATATAAATGATTTCATATTTCCTTATCGATTTATATTCAATGTGGGCTGAAATTGTTGGATGGTTTTGAAAGGGACGCTTGAGGAAGGCATTGAGACCTCGCTCAAAGGAGAAGGTTTGAAAAGCGGTATTGGTGAGTGTAGGATTATGGTATCTTTATATGTACATCTGCAAGCCTTTATTTAAATCGTTGTTGTTGCATTGCAAAATATAATGTATGTTGGGTGGTGTTATGAGAAATGAGATGCATGTTATGAGATAATGAAGCATGATATATAGAAACGGCCACACCTGAGCTCAATTCCACATCAAGTAGAAGAGAGGGAGTCAGGTGCTGCTAGGATTAGTGAAGCAGAGCATCTCTTCATTGAAACTGATTTTGATGAAAATTTGGCCGACCCAGTTTTTTCTTATGACTAGGGTCCAATTTATGATGAAGAATTCCATCTTGACGAGGTTGCTCCAGATCTAAGGGCAGAGGAAAGGAAAGAAGAACAAAAAACAGAGGACAACGAAGAGTTGTCCCCAGATGAGAACAGGACTGGGGAGGAAGAAACTCTATTTCCTCAGCTGTACAACTCAGCAGCGCACGAGCCACCTTCTGTACCACCCTTACACCACGAGTAGACCATCCGTCTGGACCAAGTAACCCACCTGCCTTGAAATTCAATAGTCGCGCAGGTCATCCTCCATTGCCGCACGTTCCTCCCACCCCGCAACTCAGTTATCGCAAAACCCAATCTGCCGCGCACGACATCCGCCGCTGCGCAACCCTTCTACCACACGCTATTCACCAGTCGCAAATCTCACCTGCCAGACAAGACCTCCTGCCATGGCCGCACAGCTTTTCCACTTCGCAACCCGCGTACCACAAGAACTTACCTGCCACACACAACACCCATCGCAGAGCAATTCCTCCACCGTGCTCTGTTCCCCTGCCTCGAAATATACCAGTCTCGCAACCAGCCCTCCATGGCCGCACTATGTCACTTTGGCACAACCCGAAGTCGTTCAACCCCCAGCCCCGCGCGGCACCTTGCACCCCATCCGTCATTGCCTCACGGGCCATACCCTAGGATCCAAGCACCCACCTGATGCGCAACCTCTCATTCTCAGCCGCGCACCCCAGCAACCTCCCGCGCAACAAAGCTTCCACGCCTGCGCAAGGACCTCTCCGCAAAACTTATCCGCTGAGCAGCACGTCTTCTATGGTCGAGCAGTCCATCTCGTGCTCAGTTTCTCAGCCGCGCACTTCTACCTCGTCAACCCTTCTCCTGCCACGTTCATTGTATTAGTTCTTCATCTTCCACAGCTACAACATCCCAGACGTTCAATTGCAGGTTACGGTACCACAAATTGTTGTCCCCAATTTGGGAATGTTGGATGCAAGAGGAAGGGCACAATTTTGCCCCCAAACAGGGATATCGTTTCCGATCAATCAGCCCCAGGCCACCATCGTACTTCCTCGCCATCTCTATCAGCTACAACACCGTTGAAGTTCGATCGTAGGTTGCACGGGTTTGAGTTCAATCACTTTTGTGAAGTTATTGCTATGGGTTTACAAGTGATTGCGCTTAGTTCTATTGATTCACACTCTTAGGCTGTATACTTATCAGTTGATGGTATACTATTATTTTCACGTGATTGCATCAGTTTGTTGGACGCTAAAAATAACCCCTAGGTGCTTTGTTCTCTACCTTATTGTAGCAAGAGTCTGGAACAGGATGACAAGAGGACAAGTTTGAGGTCGAACTCTCTCCAACAGGGAGAGGATGATGCAGGCTGCCTTCCCGCTCTGTACGGCAAGGATGTTGCACAGAGAAGTGCCCCTTTGGACCTCTACCCGCACTGGAATTACTCGCCACTAATGAGCATCAACCTCTTTTTTCGAGTCCTTTGCGTAGTCGAGGACAAGTCCCGAGAGATAACTACTCTGATGGATGCTAGGGATCTCGGAACTCCTATTCGGCACCTCAGGAAGTGGCAAAACAGTGGTGCCGAGCTCCCATTCTTAGCTCGGCAGAGTCGGCCAGCTCGTTGCTCAGCAACTCGACGTAAAGCTAAACAAAAGGTATCAGCTCATATGTTTTTTGACCCTGGACGGACACATTAAAGAAGAATCGGGATAGGCCGACAACTCATCACCTAGGCACCTCAGCTCGGCCCTCTATTTCTCTGTGCGGGAACATTCCTCTGGTTCCCGGTCCCACACTATTTTAAGTATTTTATCATTTTTTCTTATTATTTTTATTTTACCCGCTTGTTTGGGTCTTGTTTTCCATTTTGAGCGTTTAGCCGCCACATAGGTATGTAGGGTTTTGTTTTATTCTTCTTTTTTTGGGAGCCTGTCTATTTTTGGGGCCCAACATCCTAGTACTTCTTTTCTTCCCCTTTTAGGGTTTTAGTACACTATATATAGGTGTAATGTATCAGGAGAAGAGGAGTTGAATTTGATATTGAAAGAAACCTTGACAACATTGTTTGCTTGTTCATTGTACCCATTCCCCTTCGGCATTCCCGTTGTGGAATCAACGATTTGGTTTGAAGCCGTGTTCTGGCATTTCGTGCGCGAAATCAACAGGTCGCGAGCCTTGATTCTGGGTATTCGAGCGTGAATCAACAGGTCGAGAAGAGAATTAATGGAGGTATTCTAGGTGAATCAATCCGGCATTCTATTTTATTCTGTTTATCCATCTTATTTTATAAATTCCGCTGCATCAGCTTCGACCATTATATATAAAGTAACATGCATGTGATCTACTTATGAATGAAAGTTGTTGTTGATTCATTTTATGATTTCTGTCATAAAATTTACTTGAGATTGCAAATTAAAATATCATAGTCACACTCTATTTCCTTGTTTTTGACTTGGAAAAAGGTCACAGGTCTAGTGGTCCACTACAAGGCTAAGAGAAGAAGATGCTTGGATGATGACATTTGGCTAAGGTCATTATTGAGGATTGTTATAATTGAGGCTTCGCAGTAGTACCTTTGGGTAGTCTTGTTTTGTCTTTTATTTAGAGACTTGTAATTTTGGAGACCTTTCAGTAGTTCATTTTGTTTATCTTGTGGTTTCTAATTGAGGATAATGAGCACTTGTAGCAATTATGGTTTTATCCTAGAGGTTTTACTTTGGTTCATTTATTAGGTTTCATAAATGTCATTGAGGATTTCTATTTAAGTAAAAGAGATTTTAAATTCTGCATTTTGAGTAATTATGAGTATGGGATGTTACAACTTTGTATCAGAGCTTAGGTTCTTGGTCCGAGTTAGAAGACGATGGGAATAATTAGAAGTGTACTTGAGGTGTGTGATTGAAGTAAGGTGTTGGAATTGTGGTATTAGTGTTTTGTGACTATTATGTGTGTCCTTGACACCCATGTGACTTACCTTGAAATCCTATTGGAAGAATTCCTGATCAATGTTCTCTTCTAATGGGAAGTCTTGTGAAGTTAAGTGGAAAAGTATAGTATAACAAAATGCTGAGGGTTGAGGTGACTAAGTAGTGGACCATAGGATGTCGAGTTATACTTTGAGTCATTGATGTGTGTTTGACTAATGCGTGAGTTTTTTATACATCTAATACTTGTTTCTTGTGTTGTGATTTTCAAGAAATCAATGGAGCAAAACAACCAAGGGATTGAGGAAGAGGCTAGTGTGAATGGTGGGAACCCAAATAGTGGTGGGGGTGTTCCACCTGTAGTTGGAGAGGAGGCCCGAATGATGGCCGCCATCACTCAATTGGCAGAAGGAAAACAAATGTTAATTCAGTTGCATGTCAACTAGAATGTGGAGATAGGTATGAGTATGAGTATTTTAGAGAGATTTAAATGGTTGTGTAGTACGGTGTTCGAGAGGTCTAATAACCCTGAAGTGGCTGAGTAGTGGTTGAAGGAGGTGGAGTTGGTGTTAGATACTATGGGAGTCGATGGAGATTAGAGGGTGGTTTTTGCAACCTTTCTTTTTAGAGGTAAAGCTAGAAATTGGTGGAATGTCTTTAAGAGGCAAGAGGTGACATTGGCACTTAGAGCAGAGTTGGCTGCACCCAGGGCTATCACTTGGGATAGGTTTATCTAGGGATTTAACAATAAGTTTTATCCCGACAGTTTCTATTTTGGTAGGAGACATCTTTTACAAATTTAAAGCAAGGGAGTATGCTAGTGAGTGCGTATGAGGCAAGATTTATTGCATTGTCTCGGTATGCACCATACATGGTGAGTACAGAGGACTTAAATTGTAGGCGATTTAGGTTGGGTCTAGCATCAGGAGTTGCTTTGAGGTTGCTATATTTTAGAGAGAGGGATTATTCAGACCTTGTGGACATGGCGATGAGGATGTGGAAAGACATTCAGGATTATCGTGAAAATAGAGAGTCCCTTAAAAAGGCAAGGTATGATAATAGTGGAAATGTGGGGGGAAATAGTTTCAAGAGTGGCGATTCAAAATCAAAATTTGATAAGGGGAGGAGTGGTGGAGGAAGTAGGGGCCAAGGGAGTGGTTGGAGTGGAAACCAAGAGACAAGTGTGAATCAATATTCGGGGTCCAATGGTAGAGGTTTTTCCAGGCGGTGTTTTAAATGTGAGTCGCCGGATCATATTGCTAGAGATTGTACATCGTGGAATAACAGGCTAAAATATTTCAAGTGCTGGGGAATGGGTCACAAGGATATTCAGTGTGTTCAGCAGCAGACTCAGTTACCGGTTGTGTCAGTGGGGAGTGTGGCAGGAGGTGCTAACAAGGGAACTATGGGTCAGCCTTCCCATGGCAGGGTATTTTCTCTAGATCGGAAAATGGCTCAAACAAAACCAGATATGGTGACAGGTACGATTCGTGTATCTACTTTATATGCAAGATGTTTGATTGATTCCGGTGCCACACACTCTTTTATATATATTGTGTTTGGTTCACGTATGGATAGAGAATTGTCACCGTTAGGCCACACTTTTCTTGTGTCGACACCAATGGGTAATGTGGTAAAACTTGAGTCATACTATCTGGGATTTGAAATTTTGGTGGGTAACAAGCCTTTGTTGTCAGATTTAATACCACTAGATATGTCATATTTGGATGTGATTTTAGGGATGGATTTCTTAGCCACTCATTTTGCTGTCATCGATTGTGTCAGTAAGGAAGTATTGTTTCAAATTCCAGAAAAATCTAGTCTAAAAATTTGTGGTGATAGTGTGGAGTTTCCTAGATGTGTCATCTCGTCTATGAAGGCTATGTCTATGTTGAGTAAAGGTTGCGAAGGGTTTTTGGCTTATGTGATCAATTCTGACATAGGTGAGAAAATTATTTGGGATATTCCTATTGTGAGGAATTTCAAGATATTTTTATGGAAGAGTTGCAAATGGTAGTTCCAGTTAGAGAAGTAGAGTTCACAATTGAGTTAGTTCCGGGTACTAGTCCTATATCTATTACTCCTTATAGGATGGCACCTGCCGAACTATATGAATTAAAAATGTAGTTGAAAGAGTTACTTGACAAGGGATTTATTAGACCTAGTGTGTCTCCTTGGGGAGCACCCATATTATTTGTAAAGAAGAAGGATGGTTCGATGAGAATGTGCATAGACTATAGGCAATTGAACAAAGTCACCATGATAAACAAAAACCCATTGCCTAGGATTGATGATCATTTTGACGAACTTCGGGGAGCTTCGGTATTTTCAAAAATTGATTTGAGGTCTGGTTACCACTAATTAAAAGTTAGGGACTGTGATGTGGTGAAGACGTCTTTCCGTACTAGATATGGACACTATGAGTTTATGGTTATGCCTTTTGGGTTGACTAACACACTAGCGGTATTTATGGACTTAATGAATAGGGTGTTTCAGTCCTATTTGGATTCTTTTGTGATAGTATTCATTGATGATATTTTGGTGTATTCGTGGTCTAGAGAGGAACATGATGAACATTTGGGTCTGGTTTTGCAAATTTTGAGGGAGAAATAGTTGTATGGGAAATTGAACAAATGTGAATTTTGGCTTGACCGAGTGGTGTTTTTAGGGCATGTTATCTCTAGTGAGGGTATTTGTATAGACCCTAAAAAGGTTGACGCGGTGGTAAATTGGGAAAGGCCGACTTGCGTGACTGAAATCTGTAGTTTCTTGGAATTGGCCAGTTATTATAGGCGCTTCATCGAGAAATTTTCGTCTATTGCCATGCCTTTGACTATGCTTACTACAAAGGGGGTTAAATTTGTACGGTCGGAGGAGTGCGAGAGTAGCTTTCGGGTTTTGAAAGAGAAACTAGTTTCGACACCTATTTTGACTATTCCAAAGGAGACTGAGGATTTGGTGATTTATAGTGATGCGTCACATTGTGGGTTGGGTTGTATGTTGATGCAACGAGGGAGAGTGATAGCTTATGCTTCGAGACAACTGAAAAATCATGAAAAAAACTACCACACACACGACTTGGAGTTAGCGGTCGTAGTATTGGCATTAAAACTTTGGAGGCATTATTTATACGATGTGACTTGTGAAATTTTTACTGATCACCAAAGCTTGCAATATCTTTGTACCCAAAAGGATTTGAATTTGAGGCAACGTAGGTGGATGGAGTTAATTAAAGACTATGACTGTAATATTCATTATCACCTAGGGAAATCAAATGTGGTGGCGGATGCTTTTAGTAGGAAAGTTGTGAGTAGAGTATCATGTTTAACTTGTGCTAGAGTTGAGAAATTTTCTGAATTGAGCAGTTTGAGTGTTGACTTATCCTTGGATTTGAATGGGGTTCTTTTTGTAAATCTTGTGGTGAGGCCTTTGTTAATGGATCAGATTCGAGAGTGGAAAAAGCATGATGTATTCCTAAAAAAGATGCGAAAACAAATTTTATTGGGCAAAAAATCAGAGTTTGGTATTCGTGGGGATGGTATGTTGATGTTTGGGAACTGGGTTTGTGTACTAGAGAATGTGGAGCTTAGGAGGAATATTCTTGAGGAGGGCCATAGTTCTAAATTTTCTATGCATCCGGGGTCTACAAAAATGTATCGTGACTTGCGGGAAAATTATTGGTGAAGAGGGTTGAAGAGAGATATAGCCGATTTTGTGGCTAGATGCCTAACATGCCAAAGGGTGAAGATGGAGCACCAACGACCAGGGGGATTAGTTCAGAGCTTTCTAGTACCTGAGTGGAATTGGGAGCACGTTACAATGGACTTTGTTGTGGGTTTACCTAAGTCTAAGGGGAATTTTGATTCTATTTGGGTGGTAGTGGATCATTTGACGAAATCCACCCATTTTCTTCCGGTGATGAATACATTCTCTATGGATCAATATGCCAGGATTTATATAGATTAGATTATTAGATTACATGAGGTACTAGTGTCGATTGTCAGTGATAGAGACTCTAAAATTATGACAAGGTTTTGGGCAAGTTTGCAGCAGGCTCTTGGTGTATCTTTGAAGTTTAGTACCACTTTTCGCCCTCAAATAGATGGACAGCCAGAGAGGACGATGCAAACGCTTGAGGATATACTGAGATCATGTGTTCTTGATTTTTGTGGAGGTTGGGATAATTATTTGCCTTTGATTGAGTTTGCTTACAACAATAGTTTCTAGAGTAGCATTGGTATGGAACCATTTGAGGCACTGTATGGTAGGAGGTGTCGGACACCACTTTGTTGGAGTGAGGTGGGTGAGCATCAAATTTTGGGGCCGGAATTAGTACAAGTAGCTTCGGAAGGGGTTAAACTCATTCGAGAAAGATTGCGGGTTGCTCAAAGTTGTCAAAAGAGCTATGCGGATAATAGGCGTCGAGGGTTAGAATTTGAAGTCGGGGATCATATATTCTTGCGAGTTTAACCGTGGCAGGGGTTGTTCATTTTAAGGGAAAGGTGAAGTTAGCGCCATGGTATATTGGGCCATATGAGATCATGGATAAGGTTGGGGCGACGACATATCATTTGGCTTTGCCTGTAGAGTTGGCCCGTTTGCACAATGTTTTTCATGTGTCTATGCTTTGAAATACATGGCCGATCCGACACATGTGTTAGAGGTAGAGACATTGGAGTTGTGGGAAGATTTTTCGTACGAGGAGAGGCCGATGAAGATTTTGGATCGCAAGGAGCAAGTGTTACGCTCCAAGGTAATTCCTTTGGTCAAGATTCTATGGCAAAATCATTAAGTTGAGGAAGCGACATGGGAAAGCGAGGATGCCATACGGGAGAAGCATCCATACTTATTTTCAGGTATGATATTATCTTAATTTAAATTTTGGGGACGAAATTTTCTAAGGGGGGAAAAGTTGTAATACCCGTAACCCTCATTTAATTCTTTTAATTATTTGTATAAATAATTAATGTCCTCATTAAATAATCAGATTTGGACCTTGAGGTTTAATCATTAAAATCATGATGGTAGATGTGTCTTTAGTTAAGTTGTGTGTTTGAGGTCGAGAATTGAAGTTAAGACTAACTTAGATAATTAGCATGAGTTTTAATCCATGAGGTTTCGAGATGAAGTGGTAATAGACTTGGGAAGGTCATGTGGTGACCTTAGGATGCTAATTTGTGGTTTGGAATGTTGAGGGAGTGTTAGTAGTTGAGTTGGGAAGGTTGGATTTGAGTTTGGTGAATAAATTGGTCCAAAACAGCAATTCTCGTCCGGACCAAGAGTGGGGTTGTCCGGACCACATATCAGTGAGTTTGGACGTATGTTTTGGTGAGGCTTGTCCGGACCGGGAGGATGGCTTGTCCGGACGAGGGTCGTCCGTCTGGATGGGGAAGCAGATGACGGAGCAGAGAGTTTTGGGAGTTCTATGGCTGGCTCATCGGGATGAAGGTGGGTCTCGTCTGGACCGGGGTGAGATCTCGTCTGGACGAGGATCCAGCCGTCCGAATGACGCGACAGTCGGGTTTAAAAATTAAGACACGGAAAGCATATTTTAGAGCCATTTTGGACCTTTTACTTCTTAAACGATTAACCTACCCTATAAACACGATTTAGGGTTGTTTATTATGTTTTAAGACTCCATTTTAGTGTTTTAACTCTTGAGACAAAGAGTGAGAGAAGGAGGAAACCTTCATTGTTGAACCTCCATCCTTGGAGGAGATTGAGAAGTTTGGTGCAAGGATCTCTCTTGTGGTTCAATCCTTGGGTAAGTCCTGTAAACTCTTGAACATTGTGAACTCTTTGTCCCTATCTTTTTATCGAATCCATGAGACTTGTGGGTGTTTAGAGGTCATGCTCAAGTATGTTAATATTCATGACCCGATCTACGAATTTTGTATAGGAAGTTGCGTGGAGTAAGGGTCGATTTCATGTTTTATGTAAAGGTTGTTCTGTTATGTGTTTTTTATATAGATGCTTGGTGACCTTGGAGATCTAGGAAGTCCATGGATGGGTTATACTTGTAGTTGTGGAAAAATCTCATGTGTAAATATTCGAGATTCGTGTATAACTTAGAAAAAATTAATGTTAGATATGGAATGTGGAAATTGAAAGGGGTCTTAAGTAGGGTTCTATTACTATCGTCAAACAGATAAATGATTTCATATTTCCTTATCGATTTATATTCAACGTGGGCTGAAATTGTTGGATAGTTTTGATAGCGACGCTCAAGGAAGGCATTGAGGCCTCGCTCAAACGAGAAGGTTTGAAAAGTGGTATTAGTGAGTATAGGATTATGGTATCTTTAATTGTACATTTGCAAGTCTTTATTTAAATCGTTGTGGTTGCATTGGAAAATATAATGCATGTTGGATGGTGTTATGAGAAATGAGATGCATGTTATGAGATGATGAAGCATTATATACATATATCTATAACATAAATCACAACTGCCATATACTATAACATAAATCACAACTTCCATATACCCTAAAGATATAGACATCCATTCATTTTTTATCCAAGGGTCATTATTTGTCGCATTGATGCCTGAGAGCAAGACACTCCTCGATATACAAATCTCATGCATGTGTATACAAATCTCATACCTGTGTACAAATCTCGCGTGAGAATATTGTCTCGAATAGACAAATCTCGAGCTAAACACACCTCGAAACACACCATCATCAATCAATCTCATTCCATGTCTCCTATCAGTCAAAGAGAGAGAGACAGAGAGACACATCCACTCCATCGTCGAGTTTGAGACTGTTCCACTTATCTCCTCAGATCTCCTCATCCACTCCACCGCCGCTACAGTCGTTCAGATCGTTCCTTACATCTCCTCATCACTGTTGCTCTTAAAGTCGCCAACTGCGGCGATGACGTTGGCGAAAGGTAAACATCGGTGAAAGGGTAAAGGTAAACGTCGTCTTGAACTTGCTCGACGATGACCTACGCTCAAACGACCACCACTCTATCCAGACCAACATCACCGACCGCCACTCCGTCGTTGGCTTCTCTCTCAGCTGCAATACGGCGACTGCCCCCCCCCCCCCTCTCACGTACATTTGTCTCTCACATACATTTGGGTTTTGTGTTTTTCCTTTTTTCCTTTTTTCGAACAGAGAAACGCATGTCAAAAATGGGTTTGTATCTCAACTTTCAAAACTGGGTTTGTATTTCACAGACATTCGAGGGCTTGAACACATTTTTTAACAGTTTTGTCAATTTACAAGAGACTCAGTGTTCTATTTGGCATGTCGTGGTAATGTCGATAAATGGATGCAGGGATGCCAAAGAAATATTATTGAAAGAAGGTGGTGCCACTACATCGAGAAGTATGTTGGTTTTCCTTGCAACAAGCTTGTCTCCATTCTCATAGTTCTGATTAACTTAATATCCATTTTGCTTGATAGGATTGATTGATAGGATTGATTGTTGAAGAGATAACTGAAGAAGAGCGGACAGTGTCCTCAGAAAATTGTGACCACATGAGATAAGTAGCTACTCTAAGAGTCAATCTGTGATCAATACTGAGGCTCCTTCAGCTAATGCAGACTGTGTCCAGTCTTGGAATGATAATCCGGAAGCTATCAGTTTTTTTCCTCTATGAAAGGATTGTTACAATTCGCTTTTGCTTATGGTTGAGTACAAAATACTTTACGCGCTATTATATTCCATTTATTATGTCACATTACCCAGAAT
>NMUG010003527.1:0-14701 GCA_002855965.1 Monotropa hypopitys
GGGGAAATAAAATGAGGGAGGGGGAAGAAATAAGGGCGACAAGGTAAGATAAATTTTTGTCTACAATTTGGAGGTTTGGTAACCCTAATAAGTTAATATAATATATAATATATGTTTCATTTATATTTATAATATTTATCTATATTATTAAACGGGTAGGGGCGGGGATGGAGCGGGGGCAAGGTCTTACCCGCATCCAACTCATTCCCCATTTGGAGTTTAAAAACAAACTCCAAATCCTACCCGATCCCCGAAACAATCCCCGAATTACCGATCCAAATGGGTCGGGGAACGGAGCGGGGAGGGGCGGGTTGGATGAAATTGCCATCCCTAGGGGGGGGAGAATTTGTTTTGATTATTGTATAAATATTGTGATGATAAATTTTTTTTTGCATCGCTCGTTTTTTTATAAGAGAGAGAGTTTTTGTTAAAGCCTCGAAAGAAGGAGTGAAAGTATTATTTCACTCAATTTTCATCAGATCATTGATAAGAAGAGAATGTCTTTATTAAAATTAAAATTTAATCATTGTAATTCAGAAAGGCTGCTACTAATCAGACATAGTAGAGCTTGAGCTCATCGGCATTGAGAGGTAGCAGGAACTCTTGTCCATCCATTTCTAACAGGATGATGACTCTACTTGATAGCACTTTTATCACGATGAATGGCCTTTGATAATTGGGAGAGAACTTTCCTTTAGCTTCTTCTTGATCTGGTAGAATTTGCTTCAGGACCAGGTTGCCTTGCTGAAAAACTTTTGATCATACATGTTTGTTGAAGCTTTCCGTTGATAGCATTGAGAATGAAAGACTGTTGTTAGTCTTTTCTTATCCATGAGGGCCAACTAATCATGTTGGGCCTTGATCCATTCAGAATCTTCTATAGTTGTCTCCATCATTATCCGGAGTGATGGGATTTGCATTTTGCGAGTGAGGACGACTTTGTAGCCATAAACTAGGGAGTACAGAATTGCTCCAATAGAAGTTCAAGTAGACATTCGATAGGCCATGAGTTCATATGATAGCTTTTTATGCCAGTCCTGATATGTGTCTGTCATTTTCTGGATGATCTGATTACCGCTCCATTCATTTGTGGGCAGTAGATAGTTGAATTTTGGTAGTTAATGTTGAACTGATTGCAAAGTTGCTTCATCAGAGAGCTGTTCAGATTCTTTGCATTGTCAGTTACCAATATTTCTGGTGCCCTGTAGCGGCAGACAATATTTCTTCTAATAAAGCACGTAATGACCCTCTCAGTTACATACGCGAAACTGGTAGCCTTCACCCATTTGATGAAGTAGTCGATAATGACTAGTATGAATTGATGGTCATTCGAGGCCCTGGGATATGGATGAGACTGATCTGTATAAATTTGGCTCGGAGCCCTTTGAGTTTTTAATGTGTTATTTGCACTGTTTGTCAACTTCTGATCGGATCTTGATCCAATTTGGTGTCGAAGTCATACTCTCGGAGTGCTAAGTCTTGTTTGATCATTTCTAATTTGAAAGGATGAACATTTAATTTCCTAAATTTTTTATTTTGGTCTTTGTTATTTTAGTAAAGATAACAAAAATGGATAGAATATATGAAAACTTTCTTGATATAGAGATGTAGCAAGATAGTAGAACATATATTTTACAAGCATAAGATTTAATAGCATTCTGTCAGATAGAAACTTTAACGAAACACAAAATAAACAACTTGCTAATTTGTCGCGGTTTACCAAGAGGTGCGGGCTTTGTGGATTGGGCAGACCGTCCAGTTTTGTAGCTTTTCCCCTGGATGAGCAGGGTGAATGGTATTTTACAGGTTGAATCTAGAAGCAGAGGGTTGACGGCGGCAATTTGCAATTTGTCGAACATTTAGGATAACTCCTCATCGAGATTTTCTTGCTCCTTCTTGGATATGACCATGAGTGGGAAGTCTTCAAAATCGGACTCACTGTTGTGGCATTCAATGGTGCCTTTGTATCTCCTGAGTTTATTATCCTGACATCGATAAGGTCTTTGACTTTGTGCCTTAAACTCCTACAAGCCTCGGTATCATGGCCGACTTGGTTGGAATGAAAGATGCACTGTTGGTCAGTCCAAAAATGTAAGGGGAGGATTAGGTAAGGGTCGTGTAGGAACGAGGTCCAAATGCCTTGAGGAGTTTAAGGAATTATAACACCTCCGTCATTGGGATTGCCAATGGAGTGAAATTCTTATTTTGTGGTGGGTCTCTTACTAGATTTTGAGAGGAGACCTTTCCTGGTTTCTGATGCTGATTCGGCATCAGGCCATATGAAGATGATTCATATGGAGTAGATTTTATGGGTTTTTGATATTGAGGGCGTGAATAGGATGGCCCATTATAGGTTTGGAAGGGGTTGGAAGATGAAGGAGATGTCCCAGTGTTTAATTGGGAAAAGATATCCCTAGTCCCAGTGGATGATTGTGACGGGGGAGTTGTGATTGGACGAGCTGACTGAGCAAAGCTCGGTTGGTGATTTTGAGCTCTTGATTATCTCTTTGGAGTGCCTTGAATTCGGCCCAGAAAGAAGATCCAGGTTCGCTACCACAATGTGGGCAATATTGTCTCCTTGTCATTGTTTGGGCTAGAGATTTGGTAATCCTTCTATGTGAATGATCCGGATGAGCCGTGTCGGTACCTGTACGACAACACTAAACTCAAATCATTATACAAGGAAAAAGTCTTTGGGGATTTTGGATACGTATGGGCTTCTTTTTAAATTTATAATTCGAGACATGCCCCGGATATGGAGTTTGGAGTGTAGTCTCGAATTGTAAATTTTTGGAGATTTTTGAAATGACAAGTCCATAGTCTAGTTTTGACCAATATCTCTAAAGATGTTGACTTTTTTTTTTGAGTTTTTGTATTTAACAGAAATGTATATAAGTATTCCCCTCTGAATGAAATGTTATCTTTAAAAATTGTAATAGGGTTTTGGATTTCGACTATTTTTGGGCTCTTTATATGCAGCATGTAGTTATATGGCTGAGTAGTATATGGCTTCCAAATCTTTAGACCTTTGGCCCCATGAGGGTACCATTGTAGAGTCAGTGGTTTGGTTATATTACCCTATTTTACCCACGGACATTTTAGGGTCACGCAGAGTACTATTGGGCTCCCGGGGGTGGAGAAGGAACACATCCATTTGGGGCAGTCATAACTTCCATCCAAAACAGAAGATGATACAAATGATGCATGAAAATTGTACATATGCAATGTAGGAAAGATGTTTTTTTTTTAAAATGAGGGAAATCATTTTTGCAATATATATTGTAAGCATGACGTAAGTAATAAATTGTTTTAGCGCATCAATTTTTTTCAACGAATAGATCTTTTTTTAGCAACGCATCCTGTAATCTTCCTAAAAAGAATAAACACGATGTACATCAGTAATATAGGCCGAGAAGTGATTGATTTTGTATTTTGAAGAAATTTGTTTTTGAAAATTTTTCGGAAGCCGAAATCCTTTTTAAGTCCCCAGCAGAGTCGCCAGCTGTCACACCATAAACATTTTCTGTCCGTTTCTTTGCCTCTTGACAGGGAGGGGCACTTTTCGCAGACGTACTCTGATCTTTTCAGGGCTTGTATACGATTTAGTTTCAAAAATGAATTGAATGGTTGGACTATACCGGTTTTAAAAATGTTCAGACTTAATAACAGTTTTGCGATTGCCTAGACAATATGCAACCTTTTATTAATCTGTTTTCAGAGTCGCCACTTGGCAGAGAGTTGCAGTGTGCTAAGTCACTGATTTTTAATTTGGAAAGGTATCTACATAACCAGAAATTCGGGTTCGTGGATTAAATTATGAATGAGGAAGGTGTTAGGTATCACACTCGCCCTTTCGGTACTTTATTTTTGAAAGCAATTTTCTTTTAAACTCGAATCAACGTTTTCTCGGACAAGAGAAATGATAAATATGACTGAGTTTGGGGGTATTTTTGTCATTATGGCCCGAGTATATATGTGTCTTTGTCATAGAGAGGAAGCCCTACTCTCATTATTTCGGACTTCCCTCTCTCCCTTCTACTACGTAAGTCTCTCTCTCCTCTCTTCTCTTTCGAAATCTCTCTCCCTCCCTCTTATCTCTCTCACATTTTGGTCATCTTCCATAGGTTTTTGAAAGATTTACTCATCATTAATGTGGAAGAGTGTCGCAAGAGCTTCATAGCAGTGTGCTTGGATCGTCCATCCATGAAGGATCTCTCTCTTAGAGATTTCGAGCTTCTGGCAAAAATGTGGGTAACTCTTTCTATTTCCTTGTGTGTGTATATGTTTGTGTGTGTATTGTTTTCCACTTATCTTTCCTCCGTCTAGGTCTTGATTGAGTTCTCGTTCACCCATGACTTGTGTTGGGTATGATAGGGGTAGTAATGGGTTCCTTGAGGATCCTAGTAGTCTTGTTAATGTCATAAAGTCCGAGTGCTTGTCAAATGTTTGAATGAGGATTTGGAGGTCTCCCTTGGGGCTATAGATGCATAGGGTTGTCTTGTTGTGGTATTGGGTAGATTGGGAGCCCAATGACCACCACATGTTCGATGAAATGCTCACTTAGTAATTTGTGGTATCGTATGAAGTCTAGGTGTCTACTTGGGATGGTTTAGGGCAAGGTATGATTTTAGAATCATTGAGTCTGTAATATTTCGTAAAACACCATAGTAGGCTTGAATCGGATTAAAAGGGAATTGGTGTGGTTTGCTTGGCTTGATGTCATGTGGCCCTTGGGCATGACATTGTTGGCTTGGAGCCATTTAGAGTTTGGTGTACACTTGGTATAGTGAATTGATTGGGTAATGGCATGTCATGCCTCCTTTGAGGATTAATAATCCAATGTCCAATATTATAATTCAACGACTTGAAAGATTGACGTAATGAATTCAATGCATGCCAATATAGAAACATACTCCAAGAGAGTATTGTTGGAACAATCTTGTATTCACTTAAGTGAATTAAATTCAACATATTCAAATGTATTCTAAGATAAAAATAAGAATGTATTAATATTTATTATATATCCTTGGATGTAGTGTAAGAGTCAAATTTTTCATGTATTCTCCCAAGCCCTTGTATTCGTCAAGTATGCGGACTTGAGCATTGTATTTAGGTGTATTCTAGAGACATTGCACAATGGGGGTTTGACTGAACACTCCCGGTATGCCGGGGAACCGCGAGGAAAATGTATTCATACCAGGAGTTGGTTGAGGAGACTCTCCTTGGTCACTCACATAAGTCACATACTCTATGTATTTTGTATTATATGAATTCCCGTTATGTATTCTTAAATGGGTATATTTTGTAGTGTCGGACATGTATTCTTAGCCCGACCATAGTATATATTTTTTCTCGGGCATTCCATGTATTCAGTCCTGAGAAGATGTACTTCATGTTAGGTATTCCATGTATTCATCCTAATATGACCTTGGGATTTCATTGGCTTCTCCAAGGCACATGTGTATTCATTGATGGGATTTCATATATTCATCCATCCTTGATTGTATTCAAGCATATGGATTTCATGTATTTCCCATATGCCTTGTATTCTCCTATGGTGGGACGTTCCAGCAATATGTGCACCCTTCTAGGAATCTTGATTCCTAATATGGTACCGGTTATTGTATTCGTCTGGGGTCACATGTGATACCTCTTACCATCGGGGAGTTTATGTGTATTATTATAGTAAGAGAGATTAAATTATATGAATCAATGATCATATTGAATCCATAATACCTATGAACAAGATGTGATATGGGTAGTCTTGGGTAACAATAGTGTGGAATTGGATCCCTTTAGTCTTAGGGATGTTTTGAGTGGTATCTTGCCTTGGGAAGTCTTTGTCTATTTTGGTACAAGATTTATACACATCTTGGTTGACTTGAGGTTTATTATGGGGTCTTGCTTTAGTTGCCCACTTGTTGAGGATTAGTTTTCTATCTCTGGTTAGAGTTGGATTTGAGGTATATTGAGTTGTAGCGTCGGGTCTGCACTTCTATTTCTATTCTTTCTATTTATCCTTGCATGTGGACTTGTGGGTTAGAACCCACCATATGCATGCTTGGTAGTAGTTTGTTGTTTCTCACTAAGCTGTGGTTTTCTCAGACCCTCCTCCCTTTCCCCTCACCAGCTGTGTTGCAGGTCGGGAGAGCTTGGCGTGGAGCTTAGAGTTGCTGTTGGTGTTCTCGTAGGTTTCTCCTCTCTTCGTACCTTTAGTTTCTTTTGTTCTTTTAGTTCTATTTATTCTTGTTACAGTAGCATTCCATTATTATAATCATTATTCTTCCGCACTTGTAATCTCTCTATATTATTGTACCATAATAGTGAATCTCATTTCACTTGTTGGATGGCCCATGGTTGTCATATTAAAGATAATGAGTATTTCTTATCTTTATTATTGGTTTCAAAAAAATAGTTTCAAAATTCTGGGTCGTTATAATTGGTATCAGAGCTTCCGGTTCGAATACCTCGGAACCGTGGGGAGACACTTAGTCTTGTTGGGTTCTTCCTATGTATTCTATGAACCATCTGTCATTTGTACATGTAGTGCACTTCTTGATGTCTTATTCGTGTGTTTTGTTTCTCCTCCATGGATGTTGAGTTTCTCCATTCCATCGGAGTCGAGTATCATGTATTGTTGGTGGTTTAGACCCTAATTCCTTCTTGTAGTTGTTCTTGTATCGTATCTATTTCTTATGCTTTGGCATCTGATTGCATTCCTTTCCTTTTGCGAGGTAGTTCGGTGGCTGCTAGACATGTTGTTGGTATCAATTGATCCAGTCGGGGTAGAGGTCATTTAGTTGATCTTGTAGAGGATCATGTTCTTAGAGGAGAAGTGTCGGTAGTTCCTGGCTAGTTTGCTCGAGAATTGGCAGCATTCATTGCTGAGGCAAACATGGTTGTAAGTGTTCCTAGAGATGATAGAATGAGTCGAACCATTAAGGCGATGAAGCAGTTTCATAGCATGGATCCTCTTCGGTTCAATGGTGAAGGTGATCCTCTTGAAGCAAATCATTGGCTTTTGGGACTTCGCAAGATCCTTGACACCTTGGAAATCTTTGAGGATGGTATGAGGATCTCGTTTGCCACTTTCTAACTCATTGGAGAGGTTAATGAGTGATGGAATTCAATTCTTGAGTCAAGGAGAGATGCCAGGAGAATGGCAGTGTTGGGTGATCAGTCAGCGAATATCAACCTTTTGGAGGGCATGACTTGGATGTAGTTTGAATCCGTCTTCGAAAATTAATATTTCCCGGAGTCTTATTGTGATCAGCTTCGGCAGTAGTTTTTAAAGTTAGAGCAAGGTGACTTGTCAGTGTCCCAGTATGCCATCAAATTTCAAGCACTGTCTTATTTTGCAACCGATTTGGTGAGTTCCGAGGATAGGAAATATCGCAGATTTGAGAAAGGTCTCCATTCGTCTATCAAGTGGTTGGTAATGAGTTAGAGGATTCATGATTTTGCCAGCATTGTGGAATGTGCTAGGGTGATCGAGCCTAGTAGAGAGCCAAAGAAGACCTCCAGTGAAGTGAAAATTTGGGAGCCTCGTCATCAATCGGTGACAACCAATTCTTCATCCAGCGGTCGTAGCAAGAAGAGAAGCATAGATTTCTCCAATCTTTCTCATGAGTCTGTTGGGTTGGCACCATCTGTGGTGCAGAGTGTGCAAGGACTATCTCTGGTGGGCCAAGTTGTTTGCCATAAGTGTAATGTGCCTGGACACTACCATTCGGAGTGTCCTCTCAACACTTATTTTTATTATAGCTAGCCTGGTCATATGGCAAGGTATTGTCCTCATAGGACAGGAGTTCAAGAATAGTTAGAGCCAGTGCAGCAAGTTGGTGTTGCACGTGACAGTGTTCAGCAGAAGAGTCCCCAATATTCGTCTTCTTCTCATGGATATTCTTCTAGTATGGGTTCTCAGTTCAGTCGTAGAGCAGCTTCTTCTACTCCAGTTCATCATCCGGTTCAGCAAGATGGACATATGGATCATCCTATGACTCATGGCCAAGTCTATATGCTTCCTTCCATTGATCCTCGACCTTCGGATCCTCGTCCTTCCGGATCTTAGTTTGGGAGATTTCTTATTGTTATCTTTGTTATGGATTGTACCTCCTTATGGAATTATTTCCTTGTTTGTATTTTATTGAGATTATCTTGTGGATTGTAGATCCACCTTTGTATTGCATCATTGGACTCCTATCTTATTGTTGAAATTTCTATCTTGTGGTTGCTTTGGAAGGTTTTGTACCCTTGTTGCTTGCTTCCCTTGTTATATTTCCTAATCGATGTTGGTGTGGGAATTTTTGGTTGTTGCAAAATTTCCATTGAAGTAGGAAACTTGATTCTCAAGATTCTATTTCTTATTGTCAGTTCATATCGATTCGATTGTGGTTTCCATCATTATAAAAGGATTTTTGACCGAATGGTCACAAGTCCTTGAATCGTGGGAAGTTGGGTACGAATTGCATGTTGATGGTCTAGAGTTGGTGTGGGTTGATGCTATGTCATGGTTGTTTGGGCTATCATTATTGCATTTTTGGTGTGTGTTGGTGTTTCTTTGGCTTCGTAATATATGTTTGATGTGTGTGAATTGATTTGAGAAGAGCTACCGGTCAAGGCATTTTATAAAAATCACCAAGGTCATCCAGTTATCGCAATAGGATGTGTATGTGGTATTGAGTATTTGTTTCGCGTTGTTGTGCATATATATGCATTATATCTCCTATATAATGGAGTGTTGGGTTATTGGTTCGTTGGCTTATTGAGTTATCATTTCTTTCTCAACTGATCATCTTATGGAAGACTTGTATTTGGTAATAGTTTTTATTTTTACCATTTACCTTCTTCCCTTATCAAATTTTGAGGACGAAACTTTCTTTAAGGGGTGTGATTTGTCACACTCCATAAATTTTAAAATAGTTTTTGGGGAATTATATATTTTATTTTAAATTCTATTTAATTTTTTAGGAATTTAATTGGGAATTATTTCTCAATTTATGAATTTTATTAAATTTATTAGATTTCCCCCTTCCCTTCTCTCATTTTGAAATAGGTTTTAACATATTCCCTTCCTTAGCCAACATATCGAAATGGGCTATGTGCCCATTTCCCAGAAACAGCATTTCGATATAGGGCATTGCCCTTTGGCCCCTATTTCGATATGTTCCCTTAAGGGAACATTCTAGTGAAGTTTGCATATCGATATGTTAGTTGGCCATCCTAGTTGTATTTCAATATGGGTCTATTTTGATATGCCCTTCTTCTGTCATCATTTCGATATGCATCCCTGCATATCGATATGCATCCTTAGTGAGTTTGCCCAGTGAGGTTTGAATTTCGATATGCACTGGGTGCATATCGAAATGCATTTCCTTGTGGGTTCGCCAGAGAGAGTTATATATCGATATGCAAGGCTATGCATATCGATATAAAGTCTTCGTGAGAGTGGCCAGTAGGGTCTATATTTTGATATGTGCCTATGGCACATATCGAAATATAGTGTTCGAGCAGGACTTTAGAGAATGAGTTTGGGGGTATTTTTGTCATTATGGTCCGAGTATATGTGTGTGTTTGTCATAGAGAGGAATCTCTACTCTCATTATTTCCCCCCCCCTTCTGCCCTGTAAGTCTCTCTCTTCGCTCTTCTCTTTCGAAATCTCTCTCCTTCCCTCT
This sequence comes from Monotropa hypopitys, assembly GCA_002855965.1. NCBI lineage: Eukaryota > Viridiplantae > Streptophyta > Magnoliopsida > Ericales > Ericaceae > Monotropa > Monotropa hypopitys. Next base: position 9,676 of record NMUG010003527.1, read on the forward strand.
TATCTCTCTCACATTTTGGTCATCTTCCATAGGTTTTTGGAAGATTTACTCTTCATTAATGTGGAAAAGTGTCGCAATAGCTTCGTAGCGATGTGCTTGGATCATCCATTCGTGAAGGATCTCTCTCCTAGAGATTTCGAGCTTCTGGCAAAAATGTGGGTAACTCTTTCTATTTCCTTGTATGTGTATGTAGTGTTTTCCCCTTGTCTTCCCTCCCTCTTGGTCTTGATTGCATTCTTGTTCACCCGTGATTTGTGTTGGGTATGATAGGGGTAGTAATGGGTTCCTTGAGGATGCTAGTAGTCTTGTCCCTTGGCATTCAATGTCATGAAGGCCGGGTGCTTGTCAAATGTTTGAATGAGGATTTGTAGGTTACCCTTGGGGCTATAGATGTGTAGGGTTGTCTTGTAGTGGTATTGGGTAGCTTGGGAGCCCAATGACCACCACATGTTTGATGAAATGGTCACTTAGCAATTTGTGGTATCGTATGAAGTCTAGGTGTCTACTTGGGATGGTTTAGGGCAAGGTATGATTTTAGAATCATTGAATCTCCAATATTTAGTAAAACACCATAGTAGGCTTGAATCGGATGAAAAAGGGAATTGGTGTGGTTTGCTTGGCTTGATGTCGTGTGGCCCTTGGGCATGACATTGTTGACTTGGAGCCATTTAGAGTTGGGTGTACACTTGGTATAGTGAATTGGTTGGGTAATGGCATGTCGTGTCTCCTTTGAGGATTAATAATCCAATGTCCAATATTATAATTCAACGACTTGAAAGATTAACGTAATGAATTCAATGCATGCCAATATAGAAACATACTCCAAGAGAGTATTATTGGAACAATCTTGTATTTACTTAAGAGAATTAAATTCCATGTATTCAAATGTATTCTAAGATAAAAATAAGAATGTATTAATATGTATTATATATTCTTGGATGTAGTGTAAGAGGCGAATTTTTCATGTATTCTGCCCAGCCCTTGTATTCGTCGAGTATGTGAACTTGAGCATTATATTTAGGTATATTCTAGAGACATTGCGCAATGAGAGTTTGACTGGACCCTCTTGGCACGCCGGGGAACCGCGAGGAAAATGTATTCATAGCGGGAGTTGGTTGACAAGCCTCTCCTTGGTCGCTCATATAAGTCACATATTCCATGTATTTTGTATTATATAAATTCCCGTTATGTATTCTTTAAACGGGTGTATTTTGTATTAAGTGTCAGACATATATTCCTAGCCCGACCATAGTATGTATTTTTCCTCGAACATTCTATGTATTCAATTCTCAGAAGATGTGCTTCATGTTAGGTATTCCATGTATTCAGCCTAACATGACCTTGGGATTTTATTGGCTTCTCTAAGGCACATGTGTATTTATTGATGGAATTTCATATATTCCTCCATCCTTGATTGTATTCAAGCATATGAATTTCATGTATTTCCCATATGCCTTCTATTCTCCTATGATGGGACGTTCCGGAAATATATGCACCCTCCTAGGAATCTTGATTCCTAATATGGTACCGGTTATTGTATTCGTCTGGGTCACATATGATACCTCCTACCATCGGGGAGCCTATGTGTATTATTGTAGTAAGAGAGATAAAATCATATGAATCAATGATCGCATTGAATCCATAACACCTATGAACAAGATGTGATATGGATTATCTTGGGTAACAATAGTGTAGATTTGGATCCCTTTAGTCTTAGGGATGTTTTGAGTGGTATCTTGTCTTCGAAAGTCTTTGTATACTTTGGTACAAGATTTATACACATCTTGGTTGACTTGAGGTTTAATATGAGGTCTTTCTTTGGTTGCCCCCTTGTTGAGGATTAGTATTCTATCTTTGGTTAGAGTTGGATTTGAGGTATATTGAGTTATAGCATCGGGTCTGCACTTCTATTTCTATTCTTTCTCTTTCTCCTTGCATGTGGAGTTGTGGGTTAGTACCCACCATATGCATGCTTGATAGTAGTTAGTTGTTTCTCACTGAGTTGTGGTTTGCTCAGACCCTCCTCCCTTTCCCCTCCCCAGCTGTGTTACAGGTCGGGAGAGCTTGGCGTGGAGCTTAGAGTTGTTGTTGGTGTTCTCGGAGGTCTCTCCACTCTTCGTACCTTTAGTTTCTTTTGTTCTTTTAGTTCTATTTATTCTTGTTATAGTAGCATTCCATTATTGTAATCATTATTCCTCCGCACTTGTAATCTCTGTATATCATTGTACCATATTAGTAAATCTCATTTCACTTGTTAGATGGACTATGGTTGTAATTATATGGATAATGAGTATCTCTTATCTTTATTATTGCTTTTCAAACAAAATGGTTTCAAAATTCTGGGTCGTTACAATTTGAGTTTATAATTTTGAAAGTGTTTTTGAGAGGCAGAATGGGACGCCAAAGGGAGAGAGAGAGAGAGAGAGAGAGATCGTATATATATAATATAATATATATAGGTAAACATATGAATAGATACGGGTATAAGATATTATATATATAAACTGAGCTGGTATAGTCCGAGTTAGATGAAAGTTATATATATAAACTGAGTTGGTATAGTCCGAGCTAGACAGCAATTATATAGCATATCGGCAAGGACGGGCTATAGAAGTGAAAATGAAAGCAATAGAAGTGGATTTTTATTTAAGATAATCAAGGAAAAATTTTCCAACACCTTCGATATTTGACCAAACAGCCGGTAGGCATAGCCGTATGTGAGGCCAAGATATCATTTATCGAGACTTTGAAAAATCCAACTTTAAATAAATATGGCGTATGAGCCGATATTGATATTTTTATATTTTTAAGACGAATTTGTTTTTATGTTCTTCTCATAGGCGACAACGCAGCAGGTGTAGCCTAGCGCATGTGTCGAATTCTAACGAGGAGAAAATATAAATGGACATCCTCTTTATTTGGACATTTGTACAGAAAATGAAGAAAGCGAGAAGTACATGATAAGAAGCAATAAGTATAACAGTAAATTTTCTATAAATTGAATCTGCACAATTCGGGGAGACTACTTCTTAAGGTAGCTTCTATAAAATATAGTAAGGTATAGCTTCGAACGTGGTCGATACTAATACCAAACTATAGATTAGAAGACTATCAAGAGTCTCCCAAGAATCAAGACAACAACAGAAATGTATTTACCGTATAAAATAAGCGGAGGTTCGTCTAGGTTCGGATACTTCGCGGATTTGCGGAAAGGGAGTTTGTAGTGTCTTTTTGTGGTTTTGAATTGGTAGTGGAAGTTTTTGGTCGCTGGAAATTGTCTCGGGATTGAGCGTTCTTCAAGAACGAATGGTGTTCTTGACAGAACTAGGGTTCGGTAGAGATTCAGATGATTTTGAATAGGTTTTGTGAAATTTGGGAGAATTTCTGTTCGGAGGTGTATGGATTTAAAGTGTAAGGGTAGCAATAGGAAGTCTTAGACCTTTTAAGTTGTTGGAGGTGAGTCCTATATATAGGTTCAACATGTCGAATCTATAGATGCGACATGCAAAAAGTTTCAGCCAATGAGATGGCTCACGAGCACATATTTGGTTTAGATATTTTGAGATATTTTTGGATTGGATTCCAGCCCATTTATGTTGGTGAAAATAAAAACTAATTTAAAAAAATACCTAAAAATTGAAAAGTGATCATGGGTTCTAAGATTTGTCTGAAGCTTCTGTTTGTGCTTGGTTGGCTTTCCATTGAACTCGCTCTTTGATAATTTAAATTAGATATTGTTGATCCCTGAGTTGAATCGTGAATATAGAAAATATCTTGGGCTCGAACCGGACATTTTCCAAGAAAACCCTAAAAGATGGCTCTTTTGGTTTAAACGATGACAGAAACTTTAGGTGCAACTCTTGGACTGCTCAACTTCCATTGGATTTGTTCCGCAAGAAATGTCTGACTTTGCAAATGAGGTCCATAGAAATTAAATTTGCCAATTTCTGAGGCCGACTAGTTGTTGCAATGAAATTTAAACGGATAGGCATTTATGTCCAATTAAATGTCGAATTTTGATCGGATGGATTCAGTATTTATGCAGCCTTCTCAGTAATAAAATTGTCATCGTCTTTCCATTAGGAAGTATAATTTGGTTGCTCGTGTGGGATTCTACTGGTTCCCGAGTGTATTGTCTGTGAGAAGGAGGATTGTGAACAGTCCGATTGTTGTTTGTCCCAAACTAAGCGTCGGCTTAAAATTCTGATTTTGGGTAAATATTCCTTAACACTTTATCGATGTTGGTTGATTAGCTTACTGTTTTTGGCTGACGTCGGTGCGGCTCGTGAGAAGTCCGAATATTCCGATAGTGCATTTTGATCTGTTGGAAGGCTTTTTCTGAATTCTGAGTTGTAAGCGCTGAGTCAAAATTGAGTATCAACACTTTAAATGTTAATTACTCGTTAACTACTTAATGGATTTTGATGATTCTTTTGTAGATTAAATCTTCCACTTCAGAGTACTAAAACATTAATATTCATCTCAATCAGTTTCATATTCATTAATTAAATATGTGTCAAAATTCATAAAATTATTGATATCAAACCAACAATTTTCTAATAGAGCCCCCACGCAGGGGCCCATACCCAATCAGTACCTCACCCCTCGGTACCCATAATCGAGTTCCTTCTCCCATATATGGTACTTTGTTTTCATTCATTATTTTTAACTTTTTTGGGTTGGTTTTTGTATTTTATTTACATGAATTATTATTTTTTGACAAAAAGGTAAAAAAGTCAATAAAATTGAATTAAATTTTAAATATTGAACAAATAAATAACAAAATTATTGTCTTTGGTTAAATTTTTAAAGAAATTTAGTCAAATTTTTGTGTAAAAATTTCACTTGAAGACAATAACTTAACTTAGAGCAACACCAGCAGCTTCTCTATTTGCCACTGTGTAGGCAAAATAGAGAGCTGAACCCCCAAAACACTCTTCCACCAGCCTCTCTATTAACTTAGCTATCCTAATTTTGCTACACCCCTTAGCTAAATATACCTAAGAACTATTCATGAGCTTTACTA
>NMUG010003528.1:0-14704 GCA_002855965.1 Monotropa hypopitys
GACAGCCATGGGATTCGCTAGGGAAGAAGAAGGGGGAAAGGTGAAGGTGCGGCTGGGGCTTTGGAATATCGGGGAAGAGGAAAAATAAAAGGGGGGTTGCTGATGGGTACGGGACTTGGGTAGGGTTTAGGATTATATGTTATGTATTTTTTTTGCTTTTCCTTGTATTGTTTTATTGTAATTTATATTAACAATAATAATAATAGTATTATCCTTTAAATAAAAGAGGGACCCCAAGGCAAAATTTTAAATCGGCGAATTTAATTTAACGGACCAAAGGAATTTAACTCATTATTCTGCTTTAAAAATTTTGACAATTTAATTTAACGGGACACGGAAAAATCGGGTCGTTACACAAACCCTAGGTCTAACAACCTTAAGTCTCATAACTACGAATTTCATGCAAAAGGAACAAGGTTCGAGGGAGAGAAGATAGAACACATTTAAGAACATAGTAAACCATAAAAATCTCCTACCTTGGAGTAGCTTGGAGAAACCCTAAAATCCGAGAATGAGCCATATTATTTTTCTTGATCCTTGGAGCTTACATTGGAAGTCAAGACTTGAAGACTTGAAGATTCATGCTTTCAACAAGTAACAACAAGATCATTGAAGTCAAGACCATGCCTAGGAGGAGACTTGGAGCTTGCATTGAAGGTGGGAGCCGCCTTGTGAAGTAGCTCGTCAAAGAAGGTCCAAGACGCCTTGAGAAGTGCTTAGCAAAGGTGGGAGCCGCCTTGGTAAGAAGCTCATCAAAGAAGGTTTTAGAAGCCTTTAGAAATTTCTCAACACTTGTAAGGGGTTTGACAACTACCCGAAAGTTGTAAAGGTATTAGTGGAACTCCTACGTATTGGTAAGAGAAGTGGATGTAAAGTTAGGGACTTGGACAATCCCTAACCGAACCACTATAAAATCATTGTGTCATTGCCTTTACTTCTTTACTTTCCTTGCCCTTATATATTGAGCAAATAATTCATTTTCACTTTACTATTCACCGTGCTTGCATTTGCAATATCAAAATATCTTTATCTATCTAATTATTTAGAACCACTTGAAAACCGAAAACCTCGACCTCTTGGTATTAGAACTCCAAGAAACTGAGGTGTAATGAAAGGGATTCACTTGGTGCTTTAATTAGATTGGTATTTGGACTTGTGATATTTATCACACTTTGAATAGTTTCACTTCCGCACTAATTTGCCTAAATTAGTCTTTACTTGGAAAGAAATTTTTATTTGGGCATTTTAGAGTTAATATACCAATTCACCCCCTCTTGGTTGTCTATTGCATCGAGTATATCGGGACCAACAATTTATTTTTTGAAAAAGATTTCACAAGCTGAAATCATCGTCGTCCGCAGCAGAATCGCCAGCTATCGCACCGGGAAATTCCCACATCCTACCCTCGTATCCCTTCCGAGCGGGAGCCGTTTTCTGGGATGGAGGAAGATGTGCTATTGGGATTTGTTTGAAAATATGGGGATTTGTTTGAAAATGTGTGATGGCCTGAGCATGTCGGTTCGAATTTTACAGAATCGCCACTCAGCATCGAGTTAAGGTGTGCTAAGTCACCTGTATTTTATTATAAAAAGATGTCATTTTGTTTGAACAAGATGTCTTTTTATTTATTTGGAAAAGGTGTCTGCGAAACGAGAAATTCGAGTTCAGAGATTTAATTACGAATGGGGAAGGTGTTAGGTACCCCACTCGCCCTTTCAGTACTTTTCTTTTTCAAAAGTAAATCTCTTTTTTGACCCAAAATCAATTGTTTTCTCGGCTAAGAGAAATGAAAAATTATTACTGATTTATGTATGAAATGAATTGAATTGAAAGACTTCGGGACATAGTTGTTGACGGGCGGATTTCGGCTTGGTTTGAATTTAAAAAAATTGAATTTTGACAGGTAGCCTGTCGGCCCGGTTTTAATTTTGAAAGTATTACGGGTGGCTTTTGGCCCGGTCTTGATAAGAAAGGTTTATTTTTGAGCCGGATAGGACTTTGGCGAAAAATAATTTTCTACAGTCGAACAAAATTTCGACTACATTTGAAAATGGCTTTGTTTTGTTAACTTAATTTTATTTGTTGTCAATCGGACAAAACTTCGACTATTTTTCGAAAACAAAATTTTATTTGAGCCGGACAGAACTTCGGCTATGTATTGAAATATATTTTTTTTGTAGTTGGACTGAATTCCATCTATAAAGAGTGATTTTATTTTAGGTAGTCGGACGGAACTTCGACTGCATAAATGAAATTTTATTTTGAGCCGGACAGTACTTCGGCTACGTTTTAAAAAGTATTTGTTGTAGTTGGAATGAATTCCCATAAAGAGCGATTTTTGCTTTAGGCAGTCGGATAGAACTTCAGTTGTGCCTTGAAAATGATTTTGGATTTTAGCCAGACAGAACTTTGGCTAAATCCTTGAAAAGTATTTTTCTACGATCGGACAGAATTCCGACCGAGTTTCAGAAAACGATTTTATTTAGTCGGACCGAACTTCGACTAATTTTTGAAAAAGAATATTTTAAAATAGGTCGGACAGAACATTGACTGTATTTTGGAAAGAATGGATATTTTTGGTTCGAAAGTTCCAAAAAATATCGAGTGAATCGGCATGTCCCGAGTCACAAGGCATTCTAGTGATCCGAGTCCGACAGCTACTGCAAACTTTCACTTCGGAGTATGGATCGAGAAACTTAGTTTTGTTTTAAAAGTGTTTTTATATTTTTTAGTCGGACATAACTTCGATTGTGAAAATATTTTATGAAAATGTTGCCGGATAGAATTTTGACCGGGCTTTGGAAGAATGATTTATTTTTACCAATCGGACAGATCTTCGACTGGGTTTTGAAAAATGGGGGAGGGAATTATTTTCTTTATGTGTGAAAAATCCTCCGGAATATCAAGTGCTCCGGAATGATCCGAGTCACAAGACATTCCTTCAATCCGATTCTGATAGCTACTGCAAGCTTTTACTTCAGAGTACGGATACCGGATTTTTTTTGTTTGAAAGTGTTTTGGGGAAAGCGAAAGTTAATCTCTGAATAGAGATAGAATATATGTATGTATGTATGAACAGTATTATAAGATATCATATATATTAACCGAGCTGGATATATTCTGAGCTAGACGGTAGTACATATATATAACAGGGGTGTAAGATATCATATATATAGACCGAGCTAGATATAGTCCAAGCTAGACGGCAGTACATATATAACAGGGGATAAGATATCATATATATAAACCGAGTTGGATATAGTCCGAGCTAGATGGCAATACATATTAATATAAACCGAGCTGGATATATTCCGAGCTAGACGACAAGTATATAGCGTACCGACAAGGTCGGGCTATAGAAATAAAAATGTAAGCAGTAATTGTATTTTTGGGGCGAATATGTTTTTATGTTCTTCTCGTACGCGACAGCGGAGCCGGCATAGCCAAGCATGTGTCGAATTCTAATGAGGAGAAAGACATAAAGTAACAAATTCTTTAAGCAGATATTTGTTCGGAGAAGAAAAGACAAGTATAAGTAAATGATGGGAAATTTATATTGATATTTCTGTATAATTCGGGGAGACGACTTCTTAAGATAAGCTTATTTAAAATATAGTAAGGTATAGTATCAGATGCGACCGAGTGACTAATACCGAACTATAGATTACAAGACTATCAAGAGTCTCCCAAGAATATAAGAAACAAAATTAATTTACCGAAAGAAACTGGCGGAGGTTTGACTAGGTTTGACTCTTTTGCGAAGACGTGGAAAGAGGGTTTGTAGATTTTTGGGGTTTTGGGTTGGTCACTAGACCTTTTGATCGCTGGAAATTGGCTTGGGTTTGAAGTGATACTTCAAGAACGAAGTTGGTTCTTGGATGATTTTGGCTTTTGACAGAGGTTCGGCTGGATTTAAAGTAGTTTCAGGGGTTTTTGTAAGAAAATGCCTGGAGGTTTTGAGGTTTCTGGTTGAAGTGGTTTGCAATGGGAATGCTTGGGGGCTTAGAAATGTTGGAGGGTGATGGCTATATATATTAGGTAATGTCGCAATATAGTTGCGACATTGAGAAATTTCGGGCCAATCACATGGCTCACGGGCCATGTGCTGGATTGAGATATTTTAAGATATTTTAAGATATTTTTGGAAGGTTCCGGGCTTATCTCCTTCAAAAAAATTAATTAGAAATGAAAATAAATATCTTTAAAATTGAAAAATATCCCGGAGTTCTGATCTTGGTCCGAATCTTCTGTTTGCACTTGGTCAACCCCTCAGAGAACTCTGACTTTGACATTTTAAATTTGATATTTTTAATCGCTGGGTTGGATACTAAATTTAGCAAATACCCCGAGCTTGATTCGGACACTTTCCCGGAAAACCCTGAATTACGGCTCTGACACTTTATATAAAGTGAGAAGCGGTTGATGCACCACTTGGGCTACTCAACTTCCGGAAAATCCATTCTGCAGAGAATATCAGACTTTAAAGATGAGGTCCGTGCAAAATACGTTCGTTGATTTCTGAGGCCGGCTAACCGCTGCAGGGAAAACTGAACGAATTGACATTTATCCTTAACTGAATTTTGGTTTTGAGTCGGATGGATTCATTCTTTATGTTGGCTTTTCAGGAATGCATTTACCTTTGATATTCCATTAAGAAGGAAAATTTCGGTTGCGCGTGCAGAATTCTGCTCGTTCTGGATTGTTCTGCTTGTTCGGATGCAGTTTCTGTGTCGTCCGTTTGTAATTTGTCTCGACTGAAGCGTCGGAATGGATTTCTGAGATGTGTAAATATTCCTTAACACTTTACCGTTGTTTGTTCATCGTTTTTCAATTTTTGACTGACGTCGGTACTGTTCGTGAGAAGTTCGAACATTCCGAATATGCGTATTGATCTTTGTGAAGACCGTTTTGCTGATTTCTAAACTTATGGGGGCTGAGCCAAAATTTGGGTATCAACACCCTCCTGAATGAAAAAAGACTAGCAATAGTCTTTCACTCACAATGCTATCAACGGAGAATCTCCAAAATCTTCAATAAACATGTACGGCCAAGAGTCTTTCAGCAATGCGACTTGGTCTTGAAGCGGATTCTACCCGTTCAGAAAGAAGCACAAGGGAAGTTCTCCCCCAACTACTAAGGGCCCTTTATCGTGGCCAAAGTGCTATCCGGTGGAGCCATCATCCTAGCAGAAATAGATGGACCCGAGTTCCCGCTGCCTCTCAATGCAGACATGCTCAAGCTCTACCATGTCTAATTGGGAGTAGCTTTTCTAAATTCTATGATTAAATTTCAAATTCAATCAAGACATCATCTTCTTACTAAGATCCAATGCAATTTGAGTGAAGTAGCATTTTCACTCCTGCTTTCGAGGCTTCAAACAAAAATTCTCTTTCTCCTCTTATCTGTTGAGAGCGATACAAAAAAAAAAAATCATCATCACATTCATACGTTGATAAAAACAAATCGCTACCCCCTTACACAAACAAAAATGGAGATTCTACAAAAGATCTCTCCCTCTTTCTCTCTGAATTCTTCAGCCTCTCCTCATAATGGAAGTGCTCATATTCATTCAAAAACATCGAAACTTAGTCAAGAAATTTGTGCCTTATCGAAGTTAAAATCAAAATCATTGTAAAAAAACAAATCCGGCATAGTTAAAACCTAAAAAGGAAAACTATGACAAAAACGGAAAAACCCAGCATAGTTAAAACCCAAAAGGGGACCATGGAAAAACAAATGGGATAAATCCTGTGCAGTTAAAACCCGAGAGGGGGCTATAGAAAAAATGGATCAATCCAGTACGTTTAAAACCCGAGAGGGTACCGTTGCAAAATTGGATCAAATCAAAAGGCATCCAGCATAACTATCACACCAAAAGGGAGTCATGGAAAAATTGGATAAAGAAAAATCCAAACAAAAACATACACATACAAGAGCCACTCTCCAGAGTCAGTCAAAGCAAATCTGAACAACAGCGAGGTCAGAACAGATGTCAACACGGAAATCGTCCTTCCGAGGAATTAGTTTCTCTAAATATCTTGTTCGATTCGGTTTAGTGGTCTATCACTTCATGTGTTAAAAACTTAAGAATCATTTTCGAAGAAAGAATGAATCTAGGTTTTTGCCTTCGATCAATAGGTGAGGCCTTGTTCACATAATTATTTTGATTGATTAACATAAATTATGTATCAGTCTCTCTTATGAATGTCTATGAATATACCACGGCTTATTTGATACAGATTGCAAATAGTAGAACTGTATTCATACATGAAAACAATACATTGACATTATATAATAGAAAAAAACATAGAATGCAGAAATGCTAATCATCACAGGTCGCTTTGAGAGAATGCGTCCAGCAAGCCCAACAAAGCCTGAAAAACCTCTTCGTATCAGGTAGTCATCACGGTACCAGTCACAGTGCCTGATCTGTCCACATACAACAAATAGTGGAGCATCCGCACCAACATATACAACTGAGTCATATCCGGATAACCGCCAGGGAACAAATGCTCTAGTGAGGCAGAAGCTAGAACGTAAGCCCTCAATTTCCGGGAAGTAAATACCCCTTTGTCTAGCCAAATTCCTCGAGTATAGGAGTCAACTTATGAAACCTAAAGCACAAGATGCATAATGTCGGCATCTATTATATAACCAAAGCAGGCAGACTGTTTGGGGCAATGCATACAGTCAAGAGACTAGCAACCCTACCAAATAGCCACTCAAACAAAGAATGCTTCATAAGAGTAAGACAAACTCGTCAATCTCTAGTTTCAGACTAGAATGTCTTTTGCAAAAATCAAAAATTCGAAAAAAAAAATCACGAAATTTTAAAACCCAAAGTCAATGTCTGAAAATCTCAAAGATCAAATTGAAAATCAAAAATCAAAATTTCAAAGTTAAAAAAAAGACTCAGAAAGTTCTTAAATTGGAATATTTTCCTACTTTGGCAAGACTAGTTTGGAATGTTAGTCTAAGAAAATTTTTCTCAGATAGTTGTAAATTGAAATGTTGGCCTATTCGGGCAAGATCAGTTTAGAATATTGGTCTAAATTTTTTTCGGATAGTTCTTAAATTGGAATATTTGCCTACTTTGCCAAGACTAGTTTGGAATGTTATTCTGAGAAAAATTTTCTCTAATAGTTTTAAATTGAAATGTTGGCCTATCTCAGCAAGATTAGTTTAGAATGTTAGTCTAAAAAAATCTCTCAGACAGTTTTAAATTGAAATGTTGGCCTATTCGGGCAAGATCGGTTTGGAATGTTGGTCTAAATTTTTTTCGGACAGTTCTTAAATTGGAATATTTGCCTACTTTGGCAAGACCAGTTTGGAATATTAGTCTGAGAAAATTTTTCTCTAATAGTTTTAAATTGAAATGTTGGCCTATCTCGGCAAGATAAGTTTAGAATGTTAGTCTAAAAAATCTCTCAGACAGTTTTAAATTGAAATGTTGGCCTATTCGAGCAAGATCGATTTGGAATATTGGTCTAAAATTTTTTCGGACAGTTCTTAAATTGGAATATTTGCCTACTTTGGCAAAGTTAGTTTGGAATGTTAGTTTAAGGAAATTTTTCTTTGGCAGTTCTTAAATTGAAATGTTGGCCTACCTAAGCAAGTTCAGTTTGGAATGGTGGTCTCAAAAAAATCTTCGACAGTTCCTTGTTAGGAGCATCTTTAAAACCGGTTTCTCGTCTGGAACATTTTTAAAATCCATTTCCTTGTTGGGATTCATATAAAAAATGAAGTTTTTCAAAATTCAAAAATCAATTTCAAGATGGAACTACATTTGATCTGATTTCTTTCAAGGATATGTAGGCAGCTTCAGAGCCCTACCAAAATTCTAAAAAAAATAAAATAATATATATGTATTTGCCTGCATATATTTTTTTTTTGCAGGTATACCCAGCAGAAGATATTCGATATTTCCAGTCGAATCTGAAAAAGAACAAACTACGATCTGCCGGTCCGAACTGTGACTTCGACGAGCCAGATACGCATCATCGACAACTCAGAAATTTTTTTCGATTCTTTCAACAGATGTCAAATTCAGTGGAGGAGCTGGAAAAATCAAAAACATATTAGCCGTGAATCAAAATTTCATGCATCAATTTATCTTTGTCTACATTTGCTACGCAAAGTACATAAGGAGGGGCAACTGTTGATACCCAAATTTTGACTCAGCCCTTACAGAATTAGAAATCAGCAAAATGGTCTACACAGAGATCAATACGCACTTCCGAAATGTTTGGACTACTCTCAGACAGCCCCGACGTTATCCAAACATTTCAAAACAATGAACCAATATCGGTAAAGTGTTAAGGAACATTTACCCGGACTCAGAATTTAAAGGCGATGCATCAGCCAAGAGAAATTACAAACTAACCGTACAGAAACTGCATCCGAATAGACAAATTACTCGGGAATGAACAGAATCCCGCATGAACAACCAAAATTCTATTTCCGAATGGTATATTGAAGGTAAATCCATTAATGAGAAGGCGGCATAAAGACTGAATCCATCCGATCTAAAATCAGAATTTAGTTGAGGATAAACGACAATCCGTTCAGTTTTCCCTACAGCTATCCAGCAGTCCCAGAAATCAGCGAACGAATTTTGCACGGACCTCACCTTCAAAGTCTGACATTCCCTGCGGAATAGATTTACCAGAATTTGAGTAGAAAAAGGTGCACCCACCGCTTCTCACTTTGTTTAAAGCAAAGGAGCCGTATTTCAAAGTTTTCCCGGGAACGTCTGGTTCAAGCCTGGGATATTATATATATTCGCGATCCAACTCAACGATCAAGAATATCCAATTTAAATTGTCAAAGTCCGAGTTCGACGAGGGGCCGGCCAAGCACAAGCATAAGCTTCGGAAGAAGATTCAAAACTTCGGGACACATTTTCAACTTTAAAGACATTTTCAACTTTAAAGACATTTTCTTTTCATTTGTAACTAATTTTCCGAAGGAGATAAGTCTAGAACCCTCTAGAAGTTACCTAAATTAACCCTCCAGCACATGGCTCACGAGCCATGTGATTGGCCCAATTTTTGTACATGTCGCAACTATAGTTGCGACATCTACTTAATATAAATAGGAGCTCACCTCCATCGTTTCTAAGGACCTTGCACATCCAAGCATCACACATTCTCTCAAAAATACCCAACTTCCCTTCGAGCCGAAAACCTCCGGGTCCAAACCCTAAACCTTTTTCGTCCACATCATTGCGAAGTATCTGAACCCCTGCCTATTTTCCTACGGTAAATACCAGTTTGTCTCTTATATTCTTTGGAAACTCTTGGTAGTCTTCTAATTTATAGTTCAACATTAGTCATTCGGCCGCGTCCGATACTATGTCTTACTATACTTTAAAGAAGCTATCTTAAGAAGTCGTCTCCCCGAATTGTACAGATACATCAATACAATTTACCGTTATTTTTAATACTTGTCTTTTATTTCAGAACCCATATATGTATAAAGAATACGTCATTTTATGTCTTTTTCCTCGTTAGAATTCAGAACATGTAAGGCTATGCCTGCTCTGCTGCTGCATACGAGAAGAATATAAAAACGTCTTCGCTCTAAAAATATTGTCTCGGCTCATACGCCGTCTTTATTGCTTTCATTTTCTTTCCTATAGCCCAGCCTTGCCGGTATGCTATATACTTACCGTCTAGCTCAGACTATATCCAGCTCGGTTTATATTATATGTATTATCGTCTAGCTTGGACTACATCGAACTCGGTTTATATATATGATATCTTGTACCCCTGTCCATGCATATATATATGTATTCTATCTCTATTCAGCGATTCACATTCGCTTTCTCAAAAACACTTTTAAAATCAAACAAAATTCTTATATCCGTACTCTGAAGTGAAAGCATGCAGTAGCTATCAGACTCGGATTAAAGGAATACCTTGTGACTCAGATCCGTCTAGAGCACTTGATATTCTGTGGGATTTTTCACACTTAAAGAAAATAACTCTCTCCTCCATTTCCAAAATATAGTCGAAGCTTTGTATGACTGAAAAATACTCAAAATACTTTATAACAAAAATTAAATTGATTTATCCGTACTCTGAATTGAAAGATTGCAGTAGCTATTAGACTCGGATTAAAAGAATGCCTTATGACTCCGATTAGTCCGGAGCATTTGATATTCTGTGGAATTTTCAAATTAAAAAAGCAAACACTTTATAAAAATCATTTTCGCGGTCGAAGCTTTGTCTGACCCGAAATTATAAAAATCATTTTATGGTCGAAGTTATGTTTGATCCGAAAACAGAAAAATCATTTTTCACAGTCGAAGCTCTGTCCGACTGGAAAATACAAAAACACTTTCAAAACCCAAAAACAGAGTTTCTCGATCCGTACTCTGAAGTGAAATTTGCAATAGCTATCAGACTCGAAGCTCTTTTCAAAGAGTTGTTCTGCCATAAGTCCTGACCGGATTAGGTTGATTAGTAGAGCAAGAGGTGGAGTACAAGGCACCTCGACAGTAGGGTTGTTCGGCAGGAGCAGGGCGAGGTCAATCCGTTGCATTAAATACAACCTAGCCTCTGGATTGCTATAAATATAATCCCTTCTCAGCATTCAATTCCTGACCCAAACCCTTCTCTTTCATTCAAAGCTTAGTGAGAGAAAGTCCAAACCTCTGGAGAGTCTGTTGTTTGGTAGACCTCCCCCAAACCTCTAGTATACTTGTCCGACCAGTCTCATCCTTCAAAACAGTTTTCTTAAATCCTTCGGACCACTTGTTTCTAATCCAGAAGACTTCCACTGCCCGAACTATCATCCTTCTGACAGATCTCAGCTCGGCCAATCACTTTGTAACATCCCTTACCAAAACTTACTAAAAATTATGCGGAAATAAAAATTTTCTTAACTTTAAAACCCAAGAGTTAACAAGTTTAAAACGATACATCAAACTAACATCGAATGTGAATGAAAAACCCAACACCATAGCTTTCCATCAAACAAACCACAAGTACCAAAGATTGTTTCTAGAGAACAAGTACTATAAGAAAGCACAAGTACTAATATCCAAGAAATATGGTTCCTCAAGATCAACTTCCAGGTACACATACTAAGTGCCACCTACTTCAAGCCACGCCTCAAATCCATCCTTCCCAAGCTATGCTTCCAAACCACCTCACCAAGCTACGTAGTGGACCGCTAGCTCCAAGACCTAGTTTCCAACCATTTAAGAAAAAACACAAGGAAATCAGAGTGTGAATATGATATATCGATTTTAAAATTGCAAGAGAATTTAAATAAAATCATGCGAGAATGAATCTTTGCAAAAACAAAGGTCCAACCCCTAAAGCACATACACCCAACCCCATGCATCCCACGCATTTACATATGTATATGGTAGCAACCCATTTTTCTAAACATCCTTCCACTTTCCTTCTCAAAATAGCTATCACTTTATGTTATAGTTCGTGTGCCCAACACACTCATCAGGTGTATCACAAGGATACCAATCTGGGGTATGACCCCTCTCTAAAATGGGTGTATTACCCGTAGAAACTCACTCCCACATCCAACATGTTATCTGCAAGAACTTTCGTTCCAAGGTGCATATATACATATTATAGTATGTTATTCCCCTAATGCATTTTAATGCAACTCACTCACATGTCCAACGTGTAGTCTGAAGGAAGTAAACTTCCAAGTATAACCACCATGAGCTAAAAATGCTTCTATTACATCTCAAATTCCAATGTAGCATAAACATGTACAAGATGCCTTCAAACAATTAAACTAGGAAAACGTATACTATGAAAGTCGTGCAAAGTATTTTCAATATACCATATATATACACTCACCAGTACCGTTGTTCAAACATTTTCTTTGCCTGGTTTAAACCTTTTTCTTGCCCTTGAGGGAGACCTCAATGCCTTCCTCTAGTGTTCCTGTCAAAACAATTACAATTTCAGTCCACATTGCAAGTATAAGTTGATAAGAAATGAGAAAATTATAAATCAACTCTTTACATGCCTTAACATACCAAGAATTTTCCTCACAGGACATCATTAAGTCATTTTCCATCCCCGAAATACTTAACCAAAATTTTGGACAGAACCACTCCCAACCGGTTGCCAACCCATTCCCAACCGGTTGTCCTAGCATTTACCAACCCAACCCATATCCCAACCGGTTGTACAATGGGTTGGGACCAGCCAACCCCATCCCAACCGATATCCCAACCGGTTGCACAATGGGTTGGGACCAGACAACCCCATCCCAACCGATATCCCAACTGGTTGCACAATGGGTTGGGACCAGCCAACCCCATCCCAACCGGTTGCACATGGAATCGCAACCGGTCGGGACCCCTTCTACTCCAAAATCTGCCGAACGTGATTTTCCGACCAAGAACGACTCCAACTTTACCAAACAGAAGTTTTAAACCTCAAAACCTCAATTCATAATTGCTACAATGTTCCAAACATCTAAGGACTTAATATATATGATTTAGACTCAATTACAATCTTCCAATACAATCAATTTCCCCAAAAATCCACCCTAACTAGTGGGTTTTCTCCAAAATGAGATTCAACTTCAATACTCGATCTTGACCCAATCTGAAACGATATGATATTGAAATCTATAACAATGGAATTGTATTTACCTTAGGAACAATGTTGAAGAAGGTTTCTTCCTTTGATTTCCTTCCGAAGGCCTCTGAATCATGAAATCTCCCTCTAGACTTTCTCCTCCCTCTCTCTAACTCTCCCTAGCCTCCAATATCATAAGTGTATAATTAGAGTTGGGGAAACTAACCCCCTTAAATCAGATTTTTACATCATTTTACCTTCTTGCCCTTACATTAATCCCCATATTTACCCTTGCATGCCATTATTCTCCTTTACTTAATACTTATAAGGTTTAAACCTCATTTTAAACCATTTAATCTTTCTTATAAATTCCTTTAACTTTATATTTCAAAAATGGAATATCGTATTCCTTAATCTCACCTTCGAATATTTATTAAAATATTTAAATTTTATAATTAGACGAGATGAGTATTACACACTTGGAGACCAGGAGCTCAACTCAGGTAACCACTTAGTCCTTTTTTTATAACTCTTTCATTAGGTTTGGTTCTGTTTGGAAAAGGACTTGGTCGCACTAATCTCATCTCGACAGCCTTCCCCTTTGGCTCTGCAAAAGCACTCTAGACCTTTGTTTTTCAGCTCGACAATACCAAGTGTTTGGCACTTGGACAAATAGTCTATATAGCTTATTTGACCCTCCGACTGGACTCTTTTCAGCTTGGCAAACATGCCCGGATCATCCTTTGACCCTTCTCAAATCTTTGCAGACCTCCCACTTACCGGAGCACTTCTGCTAGGCAAAGGGACTGTCCTTTATTTTGGAATCTTAACTTTTTGAGCTCGGCTATATGTCCAGTAGCTCAGGCATTTAGCACTGAGACCTTATAATCACCTTACCAATCTTTTAGACTAGTCTTAGTGACCGTAGCAGTATTTCCCGCACTATCATAGTATATTAGAAGCCTTGTTTGGCTGTTCGGCAAAACTGCCAGTTTGGCAGGCTTGTTTCCTGGACCAGAGCAGCTCGGCATTGGTATTCCAGAGCTCGGCACACCCTATTAAGCGTAACCAATAGTAGTTAGGCCACTTGTGTTGACCGGTAGCCATCAATGAGCTTGGACAACCGGCCAAGAGCAGTCCGGCCACGTTGGTCTGGCAGCTCAGCTCGGCAGTAACTAGTAGCAGTTCGATAGAAAGCCTAGAAATGATTTATTGTGTTTTATGGCAGATTTGAGTTGGAAATCAACAAGAAATCAATCTAAGGAAAAGGTGAATCTTTACATTCCTTACTTACACGCATTTTCTCTACTTGCTCACTCCTTTTTACAAGTATCATTATGGCTATTGAGCCCGAAAACTTACTACATTATCACTCTTGCAAAATAAAAGATGTCGCTTCCGGAAAAATTCCTCCCTCTCCCCCTTTTCCCGATTCGCTCGCGGGAACTCCGAGGGGTCGAGTTTATACTCTTTTTTTCTTGGATTTGAATGCGACTGTTTTTGTTTTAAAAGTAAAATTGACAGCTGGGATTAAAATTGAGTTTAATTAATAATACATCGAATCTTCGCTTCGAAACAATCTATTATTAATCAACTTTTTCAGAATCGCCACTTGGTATAGAGTTATGGTGTACCAAGTCACCATATTTGGAAAAGCCGCTTTGATTTGCGTAACCAGAGTTGGGTTCGAGAATTTACTGTTACGAGTAGGGAAGATGTTAGGCACCCTACATCGCCCTTGCGGTACTTCATTTTTCAAAACAAACCTTGTAATAAAATTCAATTATTCTCGGCCAAGAGAAATACAAATGTACAAAATGTGCATTCAAGAAATATAAAAGATGCTGCGGGCGTGCAAGTGATTCTGTGCTTTCAATTGTGATGATGTATTTTGAATTGATGTTGATTTTGAATTTGAATAACAATGCTGATTTTTGGTTTTTGATTTTGAAGTGAAAATAATTGATTTTGATTTTTGAATGAAAGCCTTAAATGAAAGTGTTGATTTTCTTTTTTTATGATTGATTTGGACTTTAAATTCCGAAAAAGGATAATAAGAAATTCAGCACGTTGAATTTACAAATTATTCCTTCGATCCAATATCAATTTGCTAATATCTTCACAATATTGACTCGAAT